>JAVJIF010005348.1:0-138039 GCA_038442645.1 Agave tequilana
TATTGCCATGGTTGTTTTGAAGTTCAACATTGAATTTGAAACTTGCTCAAAAGCTTGAAAATTTATGGAAAAACACAATCTTTTGAAAGAGGACAACCTTGTTTTGAAAAATGAATTAAAGGACTTGTGTTTAATTTTGAATTGGTTTTGCAAGAGAAGGAAGAGATCACTAGTGAACGTGACTCACTAAGATCTCAACTAGACCTTGCCCTTGATGAGATTGAGATTTTCGAAAAACAAAAATGATTGTAATGATGTTGTGAAAAACAATGAGGTTTTATCTTCTAAATTAGATTTTGTTTTAAAGATAACCTTGTTTTAAAAAACAAATTGATTCAATTACAAAAGAATTGGATTTAATTTAAAGAAAAAATGAATCTTTGAAAATTGAAATTGATTCTCATGTGTGCCATACTAGTATAGCTTCTTCTTATTACACACCTATTGCATGCTCCACTTTATCTTCCACTATTGAAAAAGATATAAATGTTTTGAAGAAAGTGTTGAATGTTTGGGCTCCCTTTGAGCCAATGCACATTAAATCATTCACGTTTGGAAACCTTGGTTCGCAAGAACAAGGTCCATCTTTGCATGCACACTCTACACGGCATACACATGCTTTTCACGGACACAACCATAACATGTATGCTCATGTGTCCACATGTACACTTGTGGTCGAAAAGGCCACCTTGCTAGATTTTGTTATGATCGTGCTTATCATGAAAATTTAGCTACTAATTTTGTTTGGGTGAGAAAAGAAACTAACCCCTATGGACCCAAAAGAAAATGGGTACAAAGACCACCTCTATGCTTTTTGATGTAGGTGGGAGCTCTCGCATCACGTGAGAGTATTGGTGCCTTGAGGTGGATGCATTCTAAGCTTAAAAGAGAACCATTTGGATGCTACACTCTCAAGGGATTTGGTGGGAGAACCACCTGTGTTTGGAGAACTAGAGATGCACCTTCATTGGTTTTGTATCACTCTCTAACTCCCATTTTTATTTGCATGCTTTTCATGTTCATCTATTTATAGCATGCCATGGTTTATTGTTCATCATGCTTATGCAATGCTCATTAGAATAGTGTTATACATGTTTAGTTACTTGAGCACCCATGTTTTATATGGATCTATATTTAGTGTTCTCACCTTGTTTAAACTAACATGTATGCCCTAGATCTAATGCACATGCATATGCATTATGACCATTTGGATGTTTATGATTGTATGATTTTTGTTTTAATGATTCATGTTTTGATAAATAACTTGTGTTGTAATAGCTTTACCATGGTGATGTTTGTATGATTTCTAATTTTGCCACATGTTTTGATGTTTATAGGCTATTATGTATTTCTTGATTCTAATAGCATGTGAATGTTCTTCATGATCATTTTATGTCTTTCAATGTTGATTTATATCCCGTTTGTGCTTAATGTTTGATTACTGTTTAGATGTTAGTTTTCATTAAGACTGGAATTTATACTTGTACATATAGTGGGACACAAATAAATCTTTTATATGGTTTGTGCTTGGATGCTTATTTGTACCCATTAAATTGCTAGTATAGCCTAGTTTTGATGATTCATGCATTTTAAACTTGTATTCCTATTTTTGGATTTGTTTTGTGTGTATGAGTTTTCATTTCATGTATATATTTATTTTGCCAAACCTTAAGATATACATGTAATACCCTTTGAGTCATTTGTCTTTCATGCAAATCTATATATATGGACTCAATTGTGTTTAGGGATATGTATGTATACTTATTGTGTGACAATTCATACATATACCTTGAAATGAAATTATTTTTGGTGAAAATTTAGTTTGTCTTGATTTCGTGATTATTTGTTTAACTTCATGTATATGTCCATCTTGTCCAAACTATCATTTATACATATACATCCTTGAGCCACGTGCCTTCATGCATATACTTTTTTGGACTCATTATGTTTAGGATATGTATGTATACTTTAGTTTGTACGTGAACTGCATATGCCTTGAAGTTTAAATCGTTTTGATGATTTTCATGTTTTTTTTAAGAATTTCTATTGGTAATGAAAATCTAATTAGTTTTTCATGATTTCATGTTTTCAAGGAATTTCATATGAGCCTAATTGAATATTTTCATGATTGATATGTGTCACATTATACTTGTACACTCACTTTGTTAGTTACACTCATGATTTGTTTCATGAGACCATGATATGGGCTTTATGGACTTGAGTGTTTAGTGATCATGTGACTTACATGTGTTTCATAAAACAATTTTTCTTTATTCCTTGCTTGAAGGATTTCGTACTAGTTTTAAAAATTTTTTAAAAGTAGTAGTTCGATTCTTCACTATGGTAGAGATTTTCAAACATACTATATCTTCAAATCTATTTTTGAAAACCCCCTACCTTCAATGGGAGGATGATGGAGATCATGTCATGTATGCTTTAAATGAAAATCATTTAAAACTTGAATCATGATTGGGAGGTAGATAATATGAGATATACATTTGATCTTATTGTTATTTCATTGGTATCATTGAATTCTTTCAATTGGCATCAATCTTGACCCTTCTTGTATACTCATATATGTTTGTATGTATGAATGCTTTCATTTATAAGAATATCAATTTCTATTGGTATTTATTTTTCATACATGTATATGTTTGTTTCAATTTTTTTAACAATGCTTAGGCTTGTTAAAATAAAAGTGAAGATTGTTTTAGTTTGTATTTCATAAAGGGGGAGAAAATTTGATTTTGTTTTTTTCATTGATTTTTGTACTCCCATACTTTTTGATTGAAAATTCAAATTTGGTATCATATGTTCAAAATGAAAATATTTACAACTGGTATCAAATTTTTGTGTTTAGACAATCAAAATTTATTATGTTTAATTTCAAATTGGTATCAAGATTTTCATGTGTTTTTTTGCTTAAAATTGGTATCAATAATTTTTTGTTTGTTTCCCTTCAATTGGTATCAGATGCTATTCTTTGACATATTTTCAATTGTACCTTATTGATTGTCACCCTAATTGACTTTGTTTTTTGTTTTAGAACAAAAAGGGAAAATATTATTTTATTGATTCATTGCTTCAAACAAAAAGGGAGAAAAATATTTTGATTTGGTTTTCTTTTTACCCCTTATTGAAGATTGACTCTTGTATTAAAAAGAGAGAAGATTTTGTTTTGTTTGGTTTGTACCCCTTTTGTTGATGATTGATAAAAGGGGGAGAAGAATTTGAGTTTATATGCATGTTTATGTTTTGCATATATTAAGTTTAATTAGTTTAATTTTAAATTGATATCTAAAGCATGTTTTGTAATTGATGTTTTGTAATTGGATGTTTTGTAATTGGTATCTAGAGCATGTTTGTTTTAAACATTTCATTGATATCTAGAACCTTTTATTGTTCATGCATAGATATGCATGTTTCATGTTTCATGTTGATATTCATTGCACATTTATTGTTTATTTTTGTTTATGCATGAGTTAAGGGGGAGCTTCTTTAAATCTTAACTTTAATCCATGCATATATAACTCTATGAGTTTTGTCATCATCAAAAAGGGGAGATTGTTGGCCCAAAGGCCTTCCACTCTAGTTTTGATGATGATTAACTCATGTAGTTATATGTACTATAATCTTGTGATTTTAGTTACAGATCATTGATCAAGATATTAGTAGGTGATTAGCTTCAACAAGATGATTTGGAAGCTTTCACATATTGATTCAAGAGCCCGAGCGTCAAAGATCATATTAGCACTTGCTCGTGGGTCAAGGAGTTTTGGATCGAGTCGGCTTGGAGATTGCGCTCTACAAGAAGACTTCGGTACCATAGTTTAGTTTTGTGTTTTAGATCCAAAATTGTAAAGATTAGAATAGTATGATAATGCTCAAGTTCACAACACACACGTTTCATGTTTTGAATATTGGATTTCGTTTTTCCGTTTTAGGTTTAACCGATCTTGGTTTCATGAATAGATAGATCAAAACAAGTTTACTTGGTTTAATGTATATATGATTTGTTCTATATACATGCATGCTTAATTTCCTAGACAAACTTAGTTTGATAGTCTATTTCATGTGTTTTATGTTTTTTGGTATTTTGACAAAACAATTTTGGAATTAATGACAAAAACTATGGATATATATTTTTTCATGTATATTGGATTTCTATCCATATGCATCATGCTTCAAAGTGTTTAAATATCATGTTTTGTATTTGGAAGAGTTTTTGACAAAACATATTTTCTATTCAAAGTCCAAGTTTTAGAAAATACAGTTTTTGGTAAAAATGATAAGACACAAAATAGTTCATATTGATTGATATTTGAGCTAAACTTTTTACCACATGTTTATATATCAATGCAAAATGATACAACTATTTTTGGTGATTTTTAGAAAAGATAAAAGAATTTTTAAACATGTTTTCTCAGTTTTCTGTTCCAGGCTTCACCAGTCGACTAGTCTTCTGACCAAGTCGACTTGGCTGAAGTCGGTCGACCGGCGTGCACAGATTTGTGCACGTTTGGCAGACATTGGACGGTCGATCGTCCGGGTCGACCGGTCAGAGAGCAGAGCTTTCTATTTGTTTGGGTAGACGGGGCGGTCGACCGGTAGCTGCCAACGGGCAGAATTTGACTGTTGGAACGGTCGACCAGGCCAGTCGACCGGCAGTGCATTTCTGGCTTTTTCTGCTGCCAACGGCTATATTTTTCTGGGGTCTATAAATACCCCATTTGTGAGAGTTTTTCTCTAAGATTTTTTTGTGCGAATTTTTCCTTACTCTCTGGTGTTTTCACAGCAATCAAAAGAAGTTTTTGGATTCAAATTGAACAATCTATTTGGTATTTTTGCTAGGGTTTGGAATTCAAAGAAAAGGTTTTTGGGAAAAAGAGTTTTGATTCATCTTCTATATCTTGGTTTCAGTTTTTCCCAAGGATTTTCTTTGTGATTTTGATTTCCATTCCATTGGTTTTCTCCACACTTGAGCAACATCTACTTTCTTATTCTATAGGATCTTTGTGTGGGAGAAAGAAGTTGTTTGTGGTTGTTGTTTAGACCACCAAGTTAAAACCCAATCTTTGTTTGGCTTTGTGCCTTGGGTTGTATCCCTCATGTGGTGAGGTGATCCTTGTGTTTGCTTTGTGCTAATCCCTCGGGTTGTGAGGTGATTGTTTGTTGGATTGGAGCTTGCCTCAAGGAGGAGGTTGTGGTTGTAAAGAGAGGAGTTGGGTACTCCTTGTGAGAGTTCTTTGTGGACTTGCTAGTGGATTAGAAATCCTTCGTGTGTCGAAGGCGGGGATGTAGAGCTGGGTGCTCGAACCTCGAAACATATCTTGTTGTTTGCGCTTGATCCATTGACTCTCTCTATCTCTCTCTTTACTTTGTGCCTTGCAAATATTCATATTGTGCATTCATATTGCTTGGCTTGGTTGTGTGTGCATCATTTGTTGATTGCACTTGAGTGTATTGCATTAAGTTTTTAAATTCCGTATTGAGTTCACTAGATTAGCATAATCACCTATTCACCCCCCTCTAGGTGATCTTTCAGCCAGGTGGCCACACCCTGTTGGTGGTCTCCCTGGTATTTTCTTCTGCTTTTATCTTCAGTTGGTTTTCTCATTTGAGTCCAGGATTGTGACGAAATGGGCTTTGATTCTTGCTTCAACCGATCGATTCTGAGAGGATTCTTCTCAACCGTTTTTCAACCTCTTGATTTTGCCCTGATTTACTGATTGCGAATTAATTCTGATTTATTCAGAATTTTGGTGGGCTTTTGGGCTCATTTCTCTCATCTCCTTAAAGAATGGCGTGCAAATAAATTAAACATTTAATTAGGACAATGCAGATTTTATTCTATAATAAGTATGGAAATATGATACTAAATATGCAACATTAGTGACCAATCATTTGTAAGTTAGAGATTTTTCTTTTAACTTTGCCGATACCATTATGCACTTGTTTCTTCCCTTATTCTTACCTTCTATTGGATCTTGATAAGGGAATGTCTAAGTTTTGCCGTGTGAAGCTAAGTTAAAGAAGGGACTTTCATTCGGTCTCAACGTGAATAGTTCCTATGCATAAAGGTTATGATTGCTTATGATCCACGTGAGGTTGCATCTTCAAGAAGTTAGGAATTAGTGGGAGCACTTAGTAGAAAGTTAGCCATGCATTTTTACTATCTAGAAAAATCATTTTTACAAACCATCAAGCCATTTTAAGTAATTCTTGAAACCAACTTGTTTTCATTTTCAAGTTCTTCATTTGAAAAAAAGAACTTTCTCGTTTCTTGAACAAAGAAGCCGCATCAAGCTTTCATCACTCTCTCTCCTTGTGGATACGGCCCGTATAGCCACTTTGCTAGTACGAAATAATCGCAAAAGAAGTAACATCGACCCACTTTTCTTTACTTATTTTTGTGCTTACTTTTTGCCGATCAAATTTTGGCGCCGTTGCCGGGGAGGGAGCGGCTTTATTGTTCAATACAAAAAATTTTCTTTGTTTTGTGTGTAAGAGAAGTATCAAGGAGTTAACTACTAGGAGAACCAAAATTGGTGCCGAAGACCATTGCCCGAGGAATTCATTTGCCCTTGGAAAATTCGTGTAAAAGCGAATTTATCCAATTGAAGTACTAACTAAAGCTCTTTTGCAGGGTTGCCGAAAATTGTTCAAATTATTTTCTCAAATTTTTAGCTCATTTGTATACTTCACCTTATACACTTGTAATAAACTCAACAGAAATCCATTTGTTGCTAAATTGAAAATCGAATTAGACTCTTGCATTTAGGGCATGTGGCTATTTCAATTCATTTCAATTTCTGTTGAAGAGTGCTGCAAAAAGGTACACGTGCATTCATATAGAATAGGACCAATATTTTGGAGTGATTTATCACTTTGAGTGTTATCTTGTTGTGAATAAACTGTACATTTGCACAATTGACATTAAGGGCAAAATCCCAAATAAACATGATAAGGTGGGGATTTCATCACCCTTCCTTAGCCCAAAAACCTTCTCCAAGTGCACTCACACAACCCAAGCCTTAACTAAAAATTGATAGACGCTGGCCCTAGGGACATCTCGGACTCATTAAGAGATTAACTTAGGGTGAAATTGCAAGAACTATACTCCTGCAAAATCAGCATCTAAGGAAAGTGAATTGAGAGGTAAAGCCTTGACAGCTCTGTGATTGGCGTAATAAGATACCTCCCACTAATTTTGCCCTTTCCTGACCGATTAGCTTGTAGTCGAGTTCCTGCAACAACCTCCTCTGGAGAATCGACCAATTAGGAGTCATCTAGGTCCAGGTACCTTAGACTAAGGCGTGGCGGTTGTTTTTTCTTTCTTTTGTTTGTTTTTTATTTTTTTTGATTGTTTGTTGTCTATACGTTATTTGTGGTGTGTTGCATGCAAGAGTGGGTGAGAGATCATGTAACTTCTACATTAACCAGAAACACTTCTCGACCCTTGCACCCAGAACCGGTGATAGCGTCGCTACAGGACAGGTTTTACCCGATCAGAGCTCACTACTACCATCTTGTATTAAAGTCTCAATTCATCAACACTCTTCCAAAGTTTCATGGTTTAGAATCAGAGGACACATACATCTTTGTTAGGGAATTTGAAGAAGTATGCCTCATGATGCGTATTCCCCAGCTGGCAGACGATGTCGTTAGGTTACATTTCATTCCCTTTTCCCTAAAGGACCTGGTAAGAAATTGTTGTATAGTTTGGATGTATATTCAGTTACAACATGGATGATTTTGTCAAGGCCTTTTTGAAAAAATTCTACCCAATTCACAAAATGCCCTTATCAGAAAGAATATCATGCAGTTTAGGCAAAAACATAGTGAACCTTTCTGGAGATACTTTGAACGATTCAAAGATCTCGTAGCTCAGTGCCCTCATCACGGTGTAGCGAATTGCGTCAGTGCCAGATTCTCTAGGATGGCTTAGATTATCAAACGAAAATCCTATTAGAAATCATGTGTCAGGGAGGGTTCTTACAAAAGAATGAAATTCAGGGTTGGATTTGTTTGAGGAGTTAGCTGAGAAAACCCTGCAATGGAAGCTAACCTAAGAGAAACCAAGGAATTCACAATCCATAGCTTCAAAGGCGGCTCCTATCCTTGGAATCATCCATAGCTGCAGAAGTTAAGATTGCTACTCTGATGAGGAGAATGGAGGCTCTAAAAATAAAAGAGCCAGCAAATGTCAACTAAATCAACCCATCACCAATTCACTATCCGGGTTGATCATACTGTCAGGCACCGAACCATGTCTTTGAAGAGTGCCTATTTTTCAAACTCAGCAAGTGCCAACGGAACATATAATGCGGCCTACTCGCGGCTGTCGCACAATCCGTACTCGCAGACGTACAACCCGGTTGGAGAAATCACCCAATTTCTCTTGGGCCATGAACAATTCTCCCAGGCCAAATGTTCCCAATAATTTTCACCATCCCACTCATCCAACAAATTTTCCCATTCCAGCCCCATCTTCCTCTTTCCAAATTTTAGCAATGAAAAAGAAATTCAGTAAATTGGAGGAGAGCATGGAGGCTTTTATGAAGTCCCAAGTTGCTTTCACACAAAATCAAGGACAAACGCTGAGCAACCATTCATAGGCCATATCGAGATTGGAAATGCAGATGTGCAAATTAGCTAGCTCTCTAAGTGAAAGACTAAAGGGTACTTTCCTAGTCAGCCGCTAGTTAACCTAAAAAACTTCAATCAAGCGTATCAAATTCAGGATCCTTCGATCAACCAGTGCAATGTTGATTACACACTTCGATCTGGAAAGAAGATGGACAACCAGGTCTACCAATAGAAAAATCATGTCCACATTGATCCTACTCTAGCCTCCACCTCTGTTTGCTCCTCCCAATCTGCTCACAAACATCTGACGAGGATAAAGCTACTAAATAAGTTCATAAGCCTGTTTCCCAATAGGCTTAGGAACAATAATAAGAATATGCACGTGGAGAAGATACTTGAGATGTTTAACCAGGTCAAACTGAATGTGCCTCTTCTTGATGCTATCCAACAAGTCCCAGCCTATACAAAATTTCTTACAAATATGTGTACAAAGAAGAGAAAGACAAATGTGCCTAAGAAAGTGTTCTTGGTAACCAACATAAATGAAGTTCTGTCTGGTCCCATTCTGGTGAAATATAAAGATCCTAGATATCCCACAATTTCCTGTACCATAGGACAAAAAGAAATTAGCAGAGCACTCATTGACTTAGGAGCGAGTATCAACTTGCTACCTCTCTCAGTATACCAACAACTTGGGTTGGGCTAGCTGAGTCCAACTCGAGTCACCATTTAGTTAGCTGATCGATTTCTGAAATTCCCAAAGAGAAAAATCACAGATGTCCTTATTCGGGTCGGGAATTTCATCTACCCCATTGACTTCATTGTGCTTGAGACCCAACCTATGTTAAATCCACGGTCTTAAATTCCAGTTATCTTAGGGCGCCCATTCCTTACTACAACCAATGCCATAATAAACTGTAGGAACGGTTCCATGCGATTGTCCTTTGGAGATATGACAAAAGAAGTCAATGTCTTCAATCTTGGAAGATAACCCATGGATATAAATGATCAAATTTTCGAGGTCAATTCTATTGAAAATATGACCAGTGAGCATGAGGAAAGCATGGAGATAGAAACAGAGGCAGAGTTTGATCTAGAGTCTGAGGATTTTAATCAAGACCAGATCATAAATTCGGCAGTGGACTGGGCGTCAAGCCCAAGTGTACTTCATCATAGGATTGAAAGTCCGGATATCACCTCCAATGAATCAACACCTTCCCTAGAGCTAAAGCTTTACCTGAACACCTCAAGTATGCCTACTTGGGCGGAAGAGAAATCCTGTCAGTCATCATAGCATCCCACCTGACTGAGCAACAAGAGGACAGCTTAATGCCTATTCTAAATAGACATAGGAAAGCCATTAGATGGACAATGAAGGGTATCAAAGGATAAGTCCAGCAATAGTTCAATATAGAATCCATTTAACTGATGAAGCGACTCCCAGGAGGGACCCACAATGCAGGCTTAACCCACTCATACAAGTGGTAGTAAAAGCTGAAATTTTGAAACTATTAGACAATGGGATCATTTATCACATTTCTGATAGCCGATGGATTAGCCCTGGTCATGTGGTCCTGAGAAAGCTGGCGTTACGGTGGTTGAAAATGAGTAAAAAGAGTTGGTACACAAAAGACTACCTACCAAGGTACATATTTGTATCGACTATAGAAAGTTGAATGCAGCCACCCATAAAGACCACTTCCCACTACCCTTCATCGACCAAATGCTCGAACGCTTGGCTGGACATGAACAATATTGCTTCCTAGATGGGTACTTGGGATACAAACAAATCCCAATTGCTGCAGGAGACCAGAAAAGACTATGTTTACCTGCCCATTCGGAACCTTCACTTATCGACGCATGCCCTTTGGATTATGCAACGCTCCCGCGACATTCTGACGGTGGATGCTCAGTTTGTTCTCCGACATGGTGGAACATTTTCTTGAGATCTTCATGGATGACCTCTCCATCTACGAAGATTCATTTGAATAATGTATTCATCATCTTGAGTTGGTTCTGCAAAGATGCAAGGAAAAGAACCTAACTCTGAACTGGGACAAATGTCACTTCATGGTGAGACAGGGGATTATCTTAAGCGATGAGATTTCTAGGAGAGGAATTGAAGTGGACAAGGCAAAAGTAGAAGTGATTGCTAAGCTTCCACCACCCAAAAGCATCAAGGAAATCAGATCCTTTCTAGGGCATGCCGGGTTCTACCGACAGTTCATTAAGGATTTTAGCAAAATTGCTAGGCTCTTAACCAACTGCGCGCAAAGGACATCCCCTTTGATTTTGATGATGAATGTTTCAAGTCGTGGGAGAAGATTAAGTAAGACCTTCTATCTGTGCCTATTATTTCTGCTCTTGATTGTGCACAACCGTTTAAATCATGTGTGATATGTCTGATTTTGCTATCGTGTTGTTCTTGGACTGTGCATCAACAATAGGTAGCACGTGATCTACTACTCGAGTAGGACCCTGAATGACGCCAAACAGAACTATACAATGACCTAAAAGGAATTCTTGGCCATTGCCTTTGCGTTAGAAAAGTTCTGGCCATGCTTCTTATGATCAAGGACTATGAACTTCGCTGATCACTCAGCATTAAAATACCTCATGACCAAGAAGGAAGCTAAGGCCCGATTGATTCGGTGGATCCTTCTGCTTTAGAATTTGAGTTGAAAAATCAGGATAAATGAGGTATAGAAAATGTGGTAGCTGATCATCTGTTAAGAATTCCAAATGCACCGAGAATACAAACTCCGATCAATGAGGATTTCCCAAATGAGCACATCCTGGCCATTTTAAGGAAACATCGTATGCGGACATAGTCAATTACCTGGCCATTGGACAATTACCCTCGGGTTGAAAAAAGCAAGACCAGTATCATTTCTTTGCCTAAGTACGGTACTTCTTCTGGAAGAGCCGTATCTTTTTAAGTATTGTCCTGACCAGATTATTCAACGATGCATACCAGAGGAAGAACAGAGGAGTGTGCTTAGCTTTTGCCATGAACTTGCATGCGGCGGACACTTCGGTCCCCGCAAAACTACAGAGAAAGTTTTAAAAAGTGAGTTTTACTGGCTCATTTTGTTCAAGAACTCATCACTTTTACAAGTCATGTGGAAACTGTCAGAAGATTGGGAAAATTTCAAGAGGAGACATGATGCCCCTGAACCCGATTCTTGAAGTTGAAATTTTTGATGTTTGGGATATCGACTTCCTGGGACCATTCCCAAATTCTTTTGGCAACCAGTTCATCTTGGTTGCTGTGGAATATGCCTCTAAATGGGTAGAAGTTGTGCCTACAAAGACCAATGGCCACAAAGTGGTTGTCAAATTTCTCAAAGAAAACATCTTCTCCTGATTTGGCACCCCGATAGCGATAATTAGTGATAATGGATCGCATTTCTACAATAGAGTTTTTGAAACTCTGATGCGAAAATATTCCATCAATCACAAGTTATCCACTCCGTATCATCCTCAGATAAATGGGTAGGTCGAAGTCACCAATTGACAGATCAAGCTCATTTTGAAAAAAACTATCGGACAAAACAAAAAGATTGGCCGGTCAAACTTAACGATGCATTGTGGGCTTACCGCACTGTTTTTAAGACAGTTCTGGGGATGTCTCCTTACAAAATCATATTCAAAAAAGCCTGTCATCTACCAGTTGAGTTAGAACACCGTGCCCTATGGGCCATTAAGCAACTCAATTTTGATCTGACTAAGGTCGGTGAGCTAAGGAGACTACAGATCTCAGAATTAGAGCAGATACAGAATGTAGCCTACGAGAACGCTCGGATCATTTAAAGCAGGACTAAACTTTTTCATGACCAGATCATAAACCGGAAAAACTTTACCCCGGGAGATAAGGTTCTTCTGTACAACTCAAGGCTTCACATTTTTTGCGAGAAGCTGAAGACTCGTTGGTTTGGACCATTCATTGTGCTCACCGTCTTTCCACACAGTGTTGTGGTTATTATCGATCCAAAAGTAATACGAAATCAAAGTGAACGGGTAAAGTCTGAAGCCATTTTTAACCACTGAGCCTGCGCCACAGGCTGAAATTGTGTTGAGTCTTTTCGCTCCATCGTATACCAGACCATAGCTATTCACACACCATTTATTTAAAAAAAAAAAATTAGGGTTCTTTTTTGTTCATATGCTTACCCCTTCTCCATTTTTTGACATTTCTTTAACCTATTCGCACTTGGCCTGCCCGAGTCGACAGAGAAGGTGACATCATTTGTTCACCCTATTTATTGCATTTGCATTTACATGACATTCAATGAGGGTAATGCATTAGATAAGTGTTGGGGGGGGGGTTGGGGGCTAATACTTTTTCTTTTTCTTTTTACCTAAAAAAACAAACTCCATAATGAAAAAAAGAATTTTCATACTCTTTATAAAAATACCAAAAGGTTGTCGGAATTAAGGGAACCTTATTAACGAATCTTTATTTTAGCCTAAATAAAAATGAAACATTGGTTTGACTAAGAGTTAGGAGGAACAAGGAAAACAGTTCATATCTTTTACTTAGCCTTAATAGAATATGCATAAGCCACACACATGCTTGGGATTTAGAGACACAACTCAGAATTTAAAAAAAATAAAAAACTGGATAATTGTGCCTCAAGAAGCATGATTACTCAAGCAAAAAAAATATAATATATATAAGTAAATTTTGATTTCATGGCCTACTCTACTTGCATATTTGACATGAGGGTGTTTTTTACCTTGTGCCCTAAAACCATCTATTTTGGGAGTCATCGGTTTGATATGTGTTACATGAGTAAAGTAGAAAGACTAATGAAATCAAGAATAAACATACAGATAAATATTAGTAAAATTAAATGATATTCAAAGTTGAGTTCAGAAATTTCAAGTACATCACACTTACAAATTATGCATATCTATCTAAAGCAAAATAATAGAATAAGTTAGAAGTACAAAATCCTTTCTAAATTCAAAGAAAAATCATAATTTCTTCTTTTAAAAGTATAGGAGGACTTATGAGGGTCAAATCTAATTCTCATATCATTCGGTTATTTTTACTGAGATAATTGAAAGTACTTTTTCTTAAAAAGAGATTTGATGACAACTAACATTTTTCTTCATTGGATTTTGTGGGTACAATCCGCTGAAAACCGTCAAGAGACAACACTCCTCTTCTAGGGGGAAACCTTGAGGTTTAAAGGCTTGTTGCACATGCTCAGTACAATCGCGTCACCTGTGAAAATAGTGTAATAATTCTCTTATTTTTGTTTTCCTCGGGATGAGAAAAAAGATAAATGTGGGGGTATAATTAGTCTCTAATATTACATAATTTTTATCGCATCTGCATATTTATTTTGTAAAAATTCTGCTAATAAATTTTTTCATGCTTGATCCTAGGTCCATGGTGTGCAATGAAGAAGAAGACCCTAAATCACCATTTAATGGGTGATTAAAAGCCTACCAAGTAGCCATTGACCTTAGGAGGATATTCTGTCAGTCCATTGAGATCAAATCTAAAATTCAGAAGATCTAGCTGACAGGAGACAGAAGAGACTGCCTGTAGTAGGCTGCCAGGCATACGCCGCCCTGGTAAGGCCGCGAAAATGTGGCCCAGGCCAGGTTTCAGCGGCCGCACGGGCGCGACTGCTTCCGTACTTTAGACCAGGGGTTGTCCCCCTGGCCCCATTTCCCTTGCCTAAAAATAACCCCCTTTGGGTTCAACAAGGAGGATATCTAGAGCTTTAGAAAGTTGTTGTTATCTTGTTTTTTAAGATTATAGTTGCTTTTATGTTTGCTTCTCGTTCTACTTAGTTTAGCCATTAAAGTGAAAGAGAGAGAGTGTGTAAAAGTTGTATTTAAGGTGACAAGCTTATACAAGTAATTAGTTCTCTTTGTTCTTTCAATTTACTTGGTGTTTCATTTGTTTCTACCTCTTTGTTTTAGTGCGTTACCCTTTCTCTTTACTTCTTTTCTTTTGTTGTTTCTTTTACTATCATGTCTAACAAACTCTCTTATTGCATGGCTAACTAATTACTAACCCACTAATCTCTAATAACTTGATTGATAAACCCACATGAGTTAATAGTGTCAAATAAGCCTTGTGCAAACGAGAGCTATGATATCTTAAGATGAGGGTTTAACTCTAACTTACACACATGTATTCGCTTTCTTATATTTCATGCTTAATGGGTTTTTGATGATCTATAGTTTGTATACTTTACTTGTTTTTATAAGTTAGAGATTTTCCTTTTATCTTTGTCGATACCATTAGCGCACTTGTTTCTTCCCTTATTCTCGCCTTCTATTGGATCTTGATAAGGGAATGTCCAAGTTTTGCCGTGTGATGCTAAGTTAAAGCAAGGACTTTCATTCGGTCCCAATGTGAATAGTTCCTACGCATAAAGGTTATGCTTAGTTATGATCCATTGTGAGGCTACATTTTCAAGAAGTTAGAGATTAGTGGGAGCACTTAGTAGAAAGTTAGCCATGTATTTTTACCATCTAGAAAAATCACTTTTACAAACCACCAAACCATTCTAAACAATTCTTGAAACCAACTTGTTTTCATTTTCAAATTCCTTATTTGAAACAAAGAAATTTCTCTTTTCTTGAACATAAAAATCACATCAAGCTTTCATCTCTCTGCCTCCTTGTAGATACGACCCGTATAGCCACTTTTCTTATACGAAAAAATCAAAAAAGCAGTACCATCGACCCACATTCCTTTATTATTTTTGTGGTTGCTTTTTGCCAATCAATATGGTGCCCTAAAACTATCTAGTTTGGGAGTCACTGGCTAAAGGCTCACTATCCGGGTAAGCTAGAAAGCCTAAGAAAACTGAGGGAAGAAATAAATAATAATTATACAAATAAATGACATGAAAGTTATAGTTGATATTCCAAAAATATTCACAATTCAGAAAGTGCATATTTTCTAAGAGTTTTATGCAAGATCAAAGAATCAAATCAATTTTAAATTCTTATATTTAATTTATAACAAGATTTTACATTTAGACTTAGTTTAAGTAAGAATAATTTCTGGTTAATTTATGACCTTGAATCGCCTAAATTTTTGCAAAAATATTTTAATATTTTCTCTATTTCAAAATGCGTTTTCAAAATACTGACATTTGATTTCTTTCTTTATGGATTTTGTGAGTGCAATCTACTAAAAATTCTCAGGAGACAAAACTCCTCCTCTAGGGAAAACCTAGCAGTTTAACGGCTTGTTGTACATGCTTGATGCAATCGCGTCACCTGTGAAAGTAGTGTAATAATTTTCTTAGTTTTTTTGTTTTACTCGGGATGATCAAAAGATAAGTGTGGGGGTGTGATAGTCTCTAAAATTGTATATTTCATACATCTTCATATTTATTTAATATTAAATCTTGTTAATAATATCTCTTTTCCATGTTTCTAGGTCCATGTCATGAAATGAAGAAGGAGCCAAAAATCTCATTTAATTGGTGATCAAAATCCTACAAGAATAGCCATTGACCTTGGAGGGTCGTTTCGTCAAAACTGGGGGCCCAAATCTAGATTCCAGGAAGTATAGCCAACAGGGGGACAAGCAGGGAGCGTGCAGCATGCGGCTCCACAAGCACCACCCTAGGATTGCCGCGAAAACACGGTCCGCGTGGAGCCGTGTGTCGTGATTTGATACGCGGCTCCGAACAAGCTCCCCAGTACCCCCTTTCGCCTATAAAAGCCCCTGGGATTTCTAGAGCTGAGGGAGAAGGAGTTTTGAGGAGTTTTTAAGATAGTTTTTAATGTTTTCTTCTCCACGTTGTAGTTTTTAGGGTAGTTTAGGTTAGTTGTTCTTCTTCTTCCTCTTTATATTATCCATTTCTTATAGATCTTGTAATAGAAGAGAGAATAGTACATGGGTGAAAAACAAGAGTGCTTGTAATAGAAGGTGACAATCTATGAAAGGTTCTCTCTTTATCTCTCCTTTTTTTTCTCTCTAACTCCTTTTACATATTTAGCTAATTTTTTCTTATAGAAACTAACTTCTAACCACTAACTTACTAACTTCTTACTTGATAATCCACATGAATCCAATAGCCTCTACTTGGCCTTGCTCTTGTAAGAGCCATTGATGGCTCATGATGATGGATTCTAACACTCTAACATACTAACTCTCTAACAAGCTAACATTACTTTATTTCATACTTGCTCTTGTTTAGTTTTGATGGTTTAAGTATAGCTTGTACTTTTTTGTTGAGTTTGGATGTGAAAATTATCTTATGGGTGAAATATACCTAGAGGAGGGATGAATAGATGTATTAGCTAATCTAATGACAGATACACTATGTGTAACCAAAGAGTGTACTCGATTTCCCGGTGAAGGGCTCTAGACTATCTCCTCGAGATTCCTCTAGATTAAGAGTTGAGATGCTATATGATACTCTCTTGGTTCAACACAAGTATGGACACACAAACAATACCAAGCATGTAAGTGATATGAATAATATAAGCAATGCGAGATATAAGAGAGAGAGAGAGTTTAGAGATAGCAGATCAAATGCAAACACCAAGATATATTTCGAGGTTAGAGCCACTGCTCTGCGTCCACGGCTTCACACAGAAAGATTTCCACTATGTCCACACAGGACTTCCACAAAGGGAACCTCCACCGAGGAATTTTTGATTACAAACTTGGAGTATACAACTCCTCTCTCTAACACAACCAACTCTAATCAAGAGGCAAGGCACGAAGCCAAAACTTAATCACCTCTACGCAAGAGAGATGGGCACAAAACCAAACTACAATCTCCTCTACACAATAGGGATAAGGCAGTAAGCCAGAACACAATCACCTCTACACAAAGAGGGATAAGGCACAAAGTCAAACAATAACCACAATCACCTCTACAGAAGAGGGATGAACACAAACTCAAAGCAAAGAAGAGATTACAATAGACCACAAACAATTTTTCCTCACATAATCAAGATCCCATATATAGGATTAGATATGATAGCTCAAGTGTGAGAAAACAAAGTATTTGGAATGAAAATAACAAAGAAGAACACTTGGGAAAAACACCAAATAAATATTAAAAGAAAATCAAAATCAATTTTCTAAAGACTCTCTTTTCTTTGATTTTTCCAACACTTTAAAACAAATAAAAGATAAATCTTTTTTGGGACAAAAACTTTGTTAGAACTAGCTTCTAAACACTTGAAAAGATGAGAAGAAAGGATCTTAAAATCTTATTGAAAACAGCCCAAAAGAAGGCTTATTTATAGTCTCTCAAAAAATTAGCCGTTTAGCAGCCAGAAAAGGTCAGAATTGACCCTCTGGTAGACTGGCTGGTCGACCGTTGGTCAAATTTCTGACAGTTGGGCCTCCGGTCGACCGCCCGGTCGACTGGCACACCTGAGAGTTGGGTAATTACAGTCGGTAGACCGCCCGATCGACCAGCCTTCTAGGCTGTTCCTTGTGCACGTCCTCGTGCATATCGGTCGACCAGTCTGGTCGACCGTCCGGTCGATCGCCAGCAAGTTCTGGCAGATATTACAGGTTAAGAACTTAGTTTATTTAACACCTATAAAATCTCATAAATTCTTATAAATTTCACAAAAATAGGTTCTTATAAATATCTGAAGAACAAATTTGTGTGACAAAAAATCAACACATATTACAAACTATTTGAACTCTTTTTGTGATATAGAAAGTAGGCTTTAACACGAAATCAGCGTTTTCTGAAAATCAAACTTTAAAGTGGAAATCAAATTTTCCTAAACTTGTATAAATATACAAACAAGATATTGAAACGTAATTGAAGCATATTGTGTATGGATAGAATCCAATACACATGTAAATGATATATCTATATTTTTGGCACGAAATCCAAAATAGGTTTTGTTAAATGCAAAACTCTAAACACATGAATAATATCATCAAAATAAGTTTTTTTAAATATATGAAGCATATATGTCTATAGATGAAATCTAATATACATTAAACTATGTAACTTATTTTGATTCTATCTATTCATGAAAACCATATATATGTATATTTGAAATCCAAAACCGGTTAAACGAAAACCAAACATATTGAATTTGTGTGTGTGTGTGAACTTGAGCATATCAACACTATCTATCTTTACACAAGATCTAAACACAAAATCAAACTAAACGCAAACCGAAGTCTACTTGTATAACTCCTTCTCCAAGCTGACTCGATCCAAACACTATCCAACAAGCTTGACTTCAACCGAGTGTTAGATGCAATCTTGATGCGTAAGCACTTGAATCTGTATGTATTAGCTCCAAAACTCCTTAGTTGAAGCTAAGCATCTATTAAGATTTTGACAGTAAATCTAAAACTATATAAACACAAGATCATTAGTACTATAACTACATGAGTTAATTATCATCAAAACTAGAGTGATGAGCCTTTGGGCAAACAATGGGTCATGATTTGAAATGCTCTTGAACCAAGGACTAGTGATGGCCAAGGATAAAAGTGAGGCAACTTTCACTAAGATGTTAGCATAGGTAGTAGAGCCAATAGTAGTTAGTAGCCATGATTTTTCTTTCCTTTTTACTTTGTCTTAGAAATAATTTCAAAAACCACAAATATCTTTTTTATGTTTCCCATTTCTTTGTATTGCATCATACCTTTCTCTTTTCATTCTTTATTTTCTATTCTTTTCATTCTTTAAAATATTGAAGAAACTTTAACATACACGTGAATATACTTGTAAAGCTTCTATCACTTCCTGTCCCTATAGATTCGACCCGTTTAGCCTCTATGCCATAACAGAAGTATCAAGAAAGCCAAAGCACACACACATTAACTCCTTATTTCAAAACGACACTTTTCGTGTATAACTTCCCCCCGATCACTCCCAAACCAAATGATTTTAGGGCACCAGATGAGAAAACATCCTTTGGGCTTAAGAAGTCGAGTAAACAAGACCATAAAACTAAAGGGAATAATTTTATTTTTGTCCACTATTTTAGGCGTGAATAATCATGCTTCCTGAGGCATAATTTCCAGCTTCAATAAGTGATTTTTATTATCATCATTTTACATATTTTTATGGCATTTTCAGTCTTTGTTTCAATCCCAAAAAATTGTGCAAGTATGAAGTGCATACATATATAAGGTAAAAATTCAAGATCAAATTATCTTTCCAATCTTACTTTCTTATCCTAAAATTTAAACACGATCTATTATTTTGAGTCGGTTCAAGAATTCATAATTTTAGGTCTTCTTAATTTCTTAGATCCTCTTAACTTTCTTAAAAATAAATAAAAACTATTTCTTTTATTTCAAAAAGTTTTGTAAAAAGAAAAGAAAAGAGTCTCTATATAAAAGAAAAAAATCTAAAAAAATTCTAAGAAAAAGTATAAAAGAAAAAAGTTTTGAACAACCTACGTTAGTAAACCCTCCCCCACACTTATCTCATGTATTGCTCTCAATGCATGGTGAATGTGTGCATGCAAGAGATAAATGAAAAGGGAAGAAAAATTACCTCGTGGTGGTGGTTCCGGTGGTGGCCTGATTGGTCCACGAACTACGGCCCAATCCAAAGATTATGGATCTCAAAGGAACCCACCAGTAACCTCTCTACTATGACCAAGTAAAAGAATGTAGAAGTGTGTGGTTATATTTAAAAAATTATCCCCATTCAAGTTTCACTTTTCAAAAATATTTCTTAAGTCATTTTGTTCAACACCTTTGTTCAACAATGAAGTGTAGTTGTGCAAGATGATTGATTTGGGCTCAAATGGAACATGGAGTAATACCGATTTGGGAATGTGACTTAGATCAAGTCGAAATTTAAATGTGGCAGTAGTAATTGGTTCAAAATGGGGTCCAAACTAAAAAATTGATGTTCACACTCTTTCTCCATTAACTGAATGTGATCATAAGATATTGGTGATTCAATTTTATGGTGTACTGGTATAAGACTCAATGTTGAGTTCAGAATATAAAAAAGATCTGGTAAAGATATCAGAGTTATTATTGAATCAAAAAGTGAAATGGAATTACCAACATGAGGTTTAAGATCACATTCATGTTGAATTTCAATTAAAAGAAAGGGATAACTTGCCAAAATGTCAGTGTGACTTTTAAAACCTGGAGTTTGGTCAAGTTCAAATGGGTGTGCTAAAATTGAATCTTGGTTTCCAAAATAACATGATTATTTGGTCCAATCAATAGAGTTAGGGATATAAGGATTGGTCAAAGGTTGACAAGAAAATTTTTTCTCATTCTCATTGATCAATTCGCTCATTATTGAGTCTAACCTACTGATAGGTCGACTAACAAAATACTTGGTCTGAATTATGCATTCTATACTCTTTGCAATCGGTTCTTCTTAAAAAGGTAAGTATAAAAGTTGATTTTGAAAATTGTGATGAAATTGTGACTCTATCAAATATTGAGTTTGTTGCTCGGACTCGCGCAAGAGCTCCATACACAAGTCCAAAACTAATGGTTGTTGAATTTGAATCGGTGAAACTAGAAAAAATGAGTATGACTCTTGATAATTTGGTTGAAATGATGAGTCGAACATGTTTTGAAGTATTTGTTGTTGGGACTCAAGCATGGCTTCTATACTCTTTTGTATCTCTGATTTTTCTTCAATTGGTGACTCAGAAAAAGGAGCATGTGAAGTAGAATATGGGAAAGAAGATGGTGGACAATATGGTTTAAAATTTGACTAAGAAGAGGTGAGTCCTTATAGACTCTGTGAAGAATGAAAATTATTTTAAAAATCATGATAGTAGAATTGGGGATACGGGTCATATTGAATCAGACAAACCCAATCTGGCATATATGATTGGTTTATGTTGTACATAGCTGGGTCAGAGTTATCCGAGTCAAATAAGGTCAACATGAAAAATGGATTCATTTGGCTGGAAAATTTTTGGTTATATTCCATTTTATCACAATAATTATAAAACGAAAAGAAAAAATAAACAAACAAAAAAAGAAAAAGAAAAAAAATAAGCCTATACTAGGGTTGACCAGGACTGACGACTCCTAACTGATCAGACTATCCACGGGGGGTACATTATAGGAATCTAACCATAAGTTAATCCACAATGTAGGGGTAAATCAGTGGGAGGAATCCGTGCCGGAGCAATGACCCTAATTATGCCAAAATACTGTTCTTCGAGATTTCGCCTCTCAATCCCCAACCTTTGACACCGATTTGATAAGAGTCAAATTCTAACAACTTCCCCCTTAGGTCAACTTTGTAAATGAGTTCGAGACGTCCCTAGGAACTAATGACTAGCAAATTTAATTTAAGCTTGTGTTGTAAGAGTGCGGAGGTGGTTTTTGGCCTAAGGTAGGGTAGTGACTTCCCCAACTTATGCTGTATCTGGTTATGCTCTTAAGTTTAATTCGTGCAAGTGTGCAATATAGATAAGAATGAATACAAAAAAAGTGAGTAAATCACTCGAGTGTTTGTCCTAAGTTATGTGCTATGCATTGCAATGCAATATGTATACCTTCCTCAAGATCACAATAACACAATAACAAAATACAACATATTGGAATTGAAATTGACACGTGCTTAGATGCAAATGTTTAGACTATTTTAAAGCATTCAATTTTCGTATTTTAGTTCTTAAATATTACATTGAATAGGTAATCTAAACAAAAAGACTAGCAGTAGAAGATAGCAATATACAAAGTTTTACCTAACCACATAACAAATTTTGAAACACTCGCTCCCTGATTTCTTGAGCAGGGAGATGCAAGCAAGTGTGGACTTTTGTAATGCTAAAAATTTGACCTACGCTCCAAAAATAAAGAAGAAAAGTTAACAAAAATATGAAATTAAACCGTTCCCGACAACGGTGCCAAAATTTGATCGGGGGAAAACCACGCACAAAAAGTGACATTTTGAAGTCACTAATTAAAGTGTGTATACTTTTGCTTCCTCGATACTTCTGTTATAGCATAAAGGCTAAACGTGTCGAATCTATAAGGACGAGAAGCGATAGAAGTTTTACCGGTCTATTCACGTGTGTGTTAACGATTCTTCTATATTTAAAGAATAAAGAGAAAAGAAAACAAAGATTGAAAAGAGAAGGATACGGTGGAAACAAAAAGGTGGGAAACATAAAAAAGAAAATATTTGTGATTTTTTATATATTTCTAAAATAAAGTAAAATAGGAAAGAAAACTCATGGCTACTAACTACTAATGGCTCCACAATATGCTAATCTCTTAGTGATAGTTACCTCACATGTATCCTTGGCCATCACTAGTCCTTGGTTCAAGAGCTTTACATAGCATGGACCACAAGATCACTTTCACATCCATACTCAACAAACAAGAGAAAGCTACACTTAAACCATCAAAACTAACTAGAGCAAATATGGAATAATGTAGTCGTAGCTTGTAAGGGAGTTAGATGTTAAAGTATTTGAATCCATCATCATGAGACATCAATGGCTCTTGTAAGAGCAGAGCCAAGTGTAGGCTATTAGATTCACGTGGATTATCAAGTAAGGAGTTAGCAAGTTAGTGGTTAATTATCATTTGAGAAAAAGCTAAGCATGTAAAGAGTTAAAGAGAAGTAAGCCAATAGAAATAAAAAGAACATTTCATAAATTGTCACCTTCCATTACAAGAACTATTGCTTTCATCTTATGTAATGCTTTCTTCACTGTTACAAGATCTACAAGAAATAAAAAAATGCAAAAGAGCAAGAAGAAGAACAAATAATCTAAACTAAAGAGAAGAAACTACTGTAAAAACTATATATATGAAGAAGAACTAACCCTACAAACTCTCCTCCCTGAAAATTCTTGAAACCTGGGGTATTTATAGGCTAAGGGGGCACCAGGGGTGTCATGGGGCCACGAGTCAAAACGCGACACATGGCTCTACCAGAAGGCCTTGGAAACTCTATTTTTATCGCGTTTTCGCTGCCCTTCTGGGGCCGCGCATGCTGCGTCAGTGGGTGCAGACTGTTGGCATGTTCCCTTGCAGGTTTCTGATTTTCTGCAACCTATTTTTACTGGTCTAGCTTCGAAAGTCAATGGCTATGGCTATAGTTATAGGCTTTAAATCACCAAATAAATGAGATTTTCAACCTTTTTCTTCATTCCACACCTTGGGCCTAGAAACAAACAAGAGAGGTGGTATTAACAGAATTTAATATTGAATAAATGTGAAGATGTGATATGAAATATGCAATTTGTGGCTCTAATTAGCCTCATGACTGAAGCATTGACTCTGTTATCTGATGATTTATCTTCAATAATTTTTAGACAGTCCATAGAACCCCTTCAAGAGTTTTCAAAACTCCATGGTTGACTGGGACGAGTTTCGAAATACTTTGGACTTTCTTTTTGCAGCAAGCTCTCAATACTGGACAAGCAATCTTTTGAGATACTTTTGAGCTCGATCTTGTTTGGATTTTAGTATCTGTGAGTGTACTGTTAAACTCTTTGAAGCCACTAGAGATGATCATCGTGAGTGTCCAAATATACATTCTGGATCTCATCGGTACTCTGAGATGGTTATCGGTGTACTATCAAACTGGGAGAAATCGATAACTGCTTTTACTAGTATACTGTTAAACTGATTGCAGAGGCAGAGATTGAACACAGGTCTTGTAGACCCGATGGTCGTGTTGCCTTGGAGACGCGTACTTCATTTGAAGTAGAAACGTTACTCTGATTTATTTGAGAGACGCGAGCATCAAAGTGGAGACACAGCTCTCACTTTGTTGAAGTGACGCAAGTTTCGAAGTGGAGACGTGGACTTCTCCTTGTTAAAGAGACGCAGCTCTTCTATTTTGCCAAGGCGCGAGTTTCCTTCAAAGTGTAGACGCACCTTTCACTTGATGTAAAAATGCGACTCTGAGTGTTATAAATACGAATCCTGATTTAACATAGAGACGCAACACTTGTTTGGAATAGAGACGCAGCTCTCTTATTTTACCAAGACGCGAGCTAGAGAATACTTAAGAGATGGATCTTCAAAGTGGAGACGCAATTTTCACTTTGTTGAAGGGATCGGCACTATTAAACACAAGACTCGCATTTTGAGTTAGTTACTGCGTGTCTGGCAGAGCTAAAGAGATGCTGTTTTTTTTTAAATGCGGGATTCACGTTCTGGGCACGTTGCCACGTTTTGGCGATGATTGGTCTCGAGATACGGGCCACGTATCTCGATCGATAACTGCGTCTATAAAAAGATAGTCGTCTCTCAAGAATTATCATTTAGATTCTTTTCTTCTTTGTTGAACTTTACATCTTGAACTTAAGAACTTAAGAAAAGCTTTGAGCTTCTTCCGCCTTTTTCCCATCTTCCCCAAAGAATTCACCATGAAGATGGCCCAAAGACCAAGCGTGTGTCTTCTTCCTCGAGTGCCACTGCTCCAGAGGTTCAAATGGAAGGTTTTCTTTACGCTGGAGGCCCCCATTTCAGGTAATAAGACTGAGTCAGCTTTTGCTATTAAAGAACTTAAAGAGTAACTTAACCCTTAAGTTTTTTCTGGGTTGAACCACCAATGTGAGACTCATCCCCGTGTTTGATTTTCAGATGCAACTCTTCCACTGGTAGGGAAGACGCGGGTTTGATGACCTCCACGTCTTCGCTTCATCAACTTGAGTCTGTGGTTGTTTGTTGAACACGGGTTTCACTGAGCCTTGCGTTTGATCCCAACACTTGTGAAATTTTTTAAGTGGTTGAATTCAAACATGCATTTCATGTGAACCTTGTGTCTCATGGGTCTCACTGTGTTTCACGTCTGCTTCTAATGCAGAGCAAAATTTCTAAGTTGTATAGCTTCAGACACAGACTTCATGTGAATCTCGCGTCTCTGAGGTTAGACACAGATCTTATTGAGCTCCACGTCCCAGTTATTAGACGCTGTTCTAAGGTGAATCTTGCATCTAAGTTTCGACACTTTAATGATTTTCAGGTTGTTGACTGTTGTGTTATCCTTTTTACAGTGTGGAACTCTTCAAACCCTCTGTCCAAAAAGTGTCACTTTGGACATGTAGGTGGAGCCGATCCTAACCTTATATTCATGCTCTAAGAGACTGCTATAGTGTTTGCTTTAAAATCAAGGGACCGTCAGGACAGGCTCAACAACTCTAGCATGTTGATCTTCTGCGAGATCATGACTAATGGACGATTCGAGTCTGACAACGGTATCACACTGAAGAAACCCTACTTCATTTTTGGCAATGACATTGTTGAAGACAATAGGAACCTATATGACAGAGGCTACAAATGCCTCTGCTAAATCGGGGACAGATGGTTCTTTCTTCCCAGTATTGGCCAAAAGGCCATTAGCCCTAGTTTTGATGATAACAAATCATATGTAGTTATATATTAACAAGATTGTTTAATTAAGTTTCAGGTAAAATTATATGTTACATTTTGACTCCATCATAAGACTTACACATTTGGAAGCTAAGAAGATCCCAGAGCCTAGCACACTACAAGAGCTCAAGGATCAAGTGATATTCAGAAGACTTTTTGAAGATTTGTATTTTTTTACTTTTTATATATTAGATAGGATTTATAGTCGTTTGTTGAAACAAAGATGATAGAGATTGATAGCTTTTGGGATTGACACACACACATATTTCATATTCCTTTATGTTTTTAAAACAAAAGTTTACAACCAGGCTTCTTACCGTTTTTCTTATCGAGTTTCAGAAAAACAAAGTTTCAAAAAATTAAGTTTCGGAAAAATAAGTTTTGGAAAAACTAGTTTTGTTTTAGAAAAAGAATTTTGTCAAAATATGGTTCTAATTTATCTGGTGTTGATCCATGATCATACCCTAGTTCTTTAAGACCCTAGAACTCTATTTTTTATTTATATATTAAAAGAATTTTCATTGAAAAAAGATTGGTTTTTCAAAGATATCCAGATTGTGTTTTCGGGCAACATTTGGTTGACCGGACAGTCGACCGTTGGCAGAGCAAAATTGCTCTGTCGGTCGATCGACATGCACCAAAGTGCAAGCATGCACATCGGTCGACCAGACGGTCGACCGTCTGAAAGGGCATTGCTCTCTATTGGGTCCGGACGACTGCTCGCTCTACCGACAGAGAGTTTCACTCTCTAGTTGGGATCTTCAGTCGACCGTCCAGTTGACCGATTTTCCCAACATTCGATAATTTGACCTTTGGCGGTCGACCGCCCGGTCGATCGGCAGTAGAGTTTTCTGCCTTAGATCAAAGTTTTACAAGGTTTAGCCTCTTTACAAAAGATTTCTCTTTGAGCCAAAGATTTTCAAAGTTTTTATTTTTAGCTTGAGCCTTTCCTCTACATCACTACTAGCTGTTTTCACTACACAATCAAAAAGAGTTTCACTTCCTCATCTTGGCTATAAGGTTATGTTTGTGAGCTATTTGTGGTCAAAGGTTGCGGTTGCGAGCTAGCTAGTGAGCTCCAAGTTGGTGTTGTGGCACTGTGAGAGAGGACAAGTGTATCCAAAGAGTTTTATTAAGAACTTTTAACCAGTTCATTATCCAGTAGGATCGGTCATAGTGGAAATCCTTTATAGCATTGAAGGTGAGGGCGTAGAGAAGTGGCTCGAACCTCAAAACATATCCTTGTGTCTACGATTGCTGACTCTCTCTCTTAACTCTACTCTCTTTACTTGCACTCTATATTGCTTACTCTGTTGAAAGTTTTATTTAATTGCATTTTCTATTTGCTAGGTTGCTGGCAAGTTATTTTAATTACGCATCATTTGCCATTTAGTATAGACATCACCTATTCACCCCCCCTCTAGGTGATTTTCAATTGGTATCAGAGTCTAACCCTAGATTTTAGTTTAACCACCGTAGGGAGATCCTCTTCACTTGGCTATATTCATTTGTTGCATTTATTATTTGTTTGTGCACTTACTTGCTTTCATGGCATCACATGACTTCTCTAGCATTAAGTCCCCACCCAAATTTGATGGGTTGAACTTCCCTATTTGGAAGGCCAAATTGACCCTATTCCTTATGTCCGTAGAAGTTAGAGTTGCGAAGGCCATTACCAAAGAATTTACTGAACATCATGGTGATGAGGATACATGGTCTGAAGCAACCGCCAAGGATTATGAAGCCAATGCCAAAGCCCAATATGCACTCACACAAGCATTAAATGATGATGATCTTTCTCGTGTTATAAATTATAAATCTGCTTTTTGAAGTTTGGAACGATCTCATAATTACTGACCAGGGACGTCTCAGGTCAAAAGATCCAAAATTGACTTGCTCTATTCTCAATATCAGAATTTTTATATGCTTGAGAATGAATGCATTGATGGAATGCTCACTTGGTTCACCAAAATCACTAACAGTTTAGCTTTTTTAGGTTAAAAGATTGATAATGACCAAAAGATTCGAATGGTCATTAGAGTTCTTCCCAAATCTTGTGAAGCCAAGGCAACTACCCTCAAGGAGCTCAACAATAGGGAGGAGATGGTCTTCTCCAGCTTCAGTGGTAATCTCAAAACCCATGAGATGGAAATGAAGGTGAGAGAAGAAAGGGAGGCTTCAAAGAAGAAAGCAATAGCTTTCAAGGCGACTCCATCCTCTTTTAATGAAGATGAATCATCAGAAGACAATGATAAGGACTTTATCATGCTCATTAGAAAAGTGGGCAAGATGTTCTACAAGAAGGGAGACAAAGCAACTTCCGAAGAGGAAGACCTCAAGGAAGACTTGAAAAGAAGGAGGAGGAGGCAGGTCCTTGCTTTCATTCAAAAGGACGGGACATCTAATTGCAGATTGGCCCTCACTACAAGCCACAACATCCAAGAACATGCATAAGAAAAAGAAGGCGATGGTGACCACATGGGAAGATTCAGAGATGGAATCCAAAGAGGAGATTGACACCGCACGCATGTGCTTCATGGCACACGCTGATGAAGAGTCAAAGGTAAATCTTGAAAACTTATTAGAAGATGATGATTAACCATAGATGAATTGGCATAATTTTTTGAAGAACTTCAAAATAGATATGAAATTTCCCTTGCTCAAAACAAAAAATTGAAAAAAGAAAATGATCTTTTAAAGAACAAATTTGAAATTATTTTAAATGTGAAAAATGATTCATCAAAATCTTTTGAGAAAATGAAAATTGATTTTGAAAAATACAAAACTACTTATAAGGGTAAAAGCCCAAATATCAGTTGTAATAAAAATGAATTTTTAGATATTCAAAAACGCAATGAGGTTTTGGACATAACATTGAAAAAGTTTGCTTTTGATATGAACAAGTTTGCTTCTATGTTTCCAAAGGGAAAACCCCAAAGGAAACACACTTCTCAGGCATCTAACACGCATCATACACATCAAAACGAGCATGTTTTTATGTATGGTAAAGTATATACTTGTACACATTGCGGCCGCAAAGGCCATTTAGCTAAGTTTTGCTATGCAAAATTAAATATGCTAAATAAGAATGTTTGGTCGTGAAAGTACTAACCCCATAGGATCCAAAAAGATTTGGGTACCAAAGAACACACAAATTTGATTGATATAGGTGTGACATCCCCCTCAAAGACTTAGGGGGAGATGATGCCTGGGTGTGGATGCATCGAAACTCAACGGATCAATCGTCGCTTGCACTGCTATCAAAGAGAAACCTATTTTTTAGATTGCCCTTTGTTTGGTAACTTCTCCACATGAATATTTCTTTTCTAGCTAGATCATTACATGTATAGAGTAAGCTAGATTTTTTTTTTTGTAATATACCCTTGTTGTGTGGACCTGCACACTCTTGTTTTTGTATCTTGTGTAGTCTACTTGGCTTCTTTTTATACTAGCCCTGTTTTGATGATCATATGTAGAGTGTTCCTTTAAAAGATATTTTTTTTGTTTCTATATACATATTGTCAAATATGAATATTTAATCATATTTAAGCAAATAAATAAAGATAGCAATTGCGCGCCTCAACTCTTATCTAGAGAAATGACGGGGAGAAGTTCAGAATCCGTAAAGGGTATTGGGCATCAATATCTCAAATTATTGCTTATATTATGTATTAAATATTAAAAATTATATTGTATGTTTAATAAATAATAATATAATATTTTTGTGTGTTTTTTTATGCCAATAAGATTTTTGGTGTATTTTTCTTTATTTATGTATAAAACATACCAAATAAAAACCTATTTTCAAAAACCCTTAATATCATTTTTAAAAAAAAGTTTTTGGGCTGTCCCCGTTGACCAACCGGTCGACCGAGTTGACCTGGCACAGTACGGTCGACCGCGAGCTAGCCTGGAATTCAAAAAAAGTTTTTTGACCCAAAGCCGGCCGACTGGCCATTCGACTGACTGTAACCGAGTTTGGTCTTGGTTAGCTCCGGTCGACCAGGCGGTCAACTGAGGTGCGGGTCTGCCTGCTTTTACCTGGTTTTATAAAACCCTAAACTCTCAAATTTTCTCATTTCTTCCCCTTCCACCGGTTCTCTCTTCATCCCCTCTTCAATTTCCATCACCCTAACTCAATCAAACCCTTTGTCAACCTTTCCACTCCAAAATTCCTCCATAAAATTTTGTTAAAAATCCTTTCAGTCTCTAGATCTGCAATTTTCAAGGAATTTCTTTGGAATTTCAAGGTATAAATTATTTACTTCCTAAATCTCTTTGATTTCCTTATTTTTCAAAGTTAATATTTCATTATTCGTGCCATATTCTTGTTTATTGTCTTCAATATTGATTGGGAGATTCTGTCTCCTCGTTTTAAAATTACCGCAAGCGCACGGTCGTTCGATGTAGCACTTGAGGGTCGGTCCATAGGGACAAGTGGTTCTTTTGGTTATGACACTTCTACACGAATGGATCAAAAGATTTTGTTATAGTTTGTTCTAAACTAAATTGTCAATCTAAGAAAAGTTAAGCGCCCAGGGTCGAATCTCCTAAACTAGCATAAAGTGGTCAATCTCGGTTTCTATACTAGTATGTTGTTACTTACCAAAATCTCTATTCCTAATAGGCAAAGTAAGTCTGAACACTAGATCTAAGCACATGGTATTATCTGCATCACATGGTCCATCAAAGGTAAATAAAATGACTAATAAATTAAAAGCAATAAAATCCTAAGCATGGACCATTGACTACTGATACATACCTTGTCAAATAACTAGTGACTCTAGAAATAATCTCCTAAAAGTTCTAGGTCAATTGGTGAGTGCAACAATCATAGTTATGAAACTACAGGTTTACCACAAAATAATCTAGCCTAGGTTCATCTTCCCTGGGCACTAGAAAATTAGTTACTCATGACTAAAATTAACAATCAACTAAACTAACTAAATCAGTTTGAAGTTATCTAAAATTTAATTAAGTCATTAATTGCAAGCATGTATAATTAAACTAAACTAATTAAATTAAATTAATTAAAAATAATAATAATAAAACACTTACCTGCAGCCGCAGCCTGCACTCGCAGGCTTGTGATGGGGGGTCGCCTGTGTCCCAATCAAAGGGCGCCAGCAAGGGGCGCCCCCTCTTGGTTCTCAAATGGAGGGCGCAGAGATGCGCCCTCTGTCTTCAAATGGGGGGGGTGGGGCCGCCCCCCCATCTCACTGTGACAGAGGCGCCATTAAATGGCGCCTCTGTAGCCCTTTCTTTCTTTTTTTTTTCTTTTTTTTTTTTAGAAATAAAGAAAATTAAGAGAAAATAGGATGAAAAATTAACAAAAAAAAATCAGCCTCAAAGAAAATTAACGAAAATTCATATCTTGACGCAAGTTTCAAGGAGGAAGAAAAATAAAACCTAAAAAAAAAAAACCTAGAAAAGAAAAAACTCCCAAAACCCTAGCTTTCATTGGCTTTTATAAGCCAATGAAAATGCTATTCTCACATTTTCTCTAAACATTACACTCTCACAAATGTTCTCCTTTCCATCTCAGTTACAAGTCAAATCTGGAGTAAAAATATCGCAAGAGAAAATAATTACATTCAAGCCCCTCAACCTTTCATAATTGCGCCCAGATTTGGTCCAATGACAGTAGCAGAATGTTTTTTGACTTTTACGGGCAGGTAAATGGCTGAATCAGCAAAACCTCTCAACACAAAAGTTGTAGATCTTCGAATTCTCTTTCCGTAGCATCCTAAATGATTTCGTTCGGAGTCTTGTAGCTCAAGTTATGATCAAAATACCGTAACATACTTGGAAAGCAACCCTCAATCTTTTACAAACTGCGTGGTTTTATTGCTGAAAGTAACCGGATTCTTCTTTCTCTTTCTTTTACCTGTTTCCTGCAAAAGTTCAATCAACTATACCCGAGTAGCATTATTTATATACAAATAATAGATAAATATGGGAATGAAAATGTGACAAAATCATGCTGATCAAATACCCCCACACCTATCTTTTGCTAGTCCTCGAGCAAAACTAATAAAAAGAAAAAGAAAAACTAAGCTACTCTAACTCACTTTCGTAGGAATCACGGTTACACTTAGCATGTGCAACAAGCCGTTAAACCCCTAGGTTACCCCTAGAGGACGAGTTTTGTCTCGTGAGGGTTTTCAGTGGATTACACCCACAAAATCCAAGAAAGTTAGAGATTAAGAAATAAATAAAAGTAAAATAAGGATAACCGAAAATCAAGAAAAGAAAAACAAATCAAAATTTTTTCTTTTTTTTTTCTTTTTTTCTTTTTTTTTTTTGTGATAACTAGTTAGTAAGATCATCAGTTCCCATGAGTTTCATTTTCAAGTAAAATCTCAATTCCAGAAATCATATTGGCTATAAAATAAAGTCTCAAATCCAAAACTTTACACCACCTGTCCTAAGTTTCAGATCCTATGTACCCCGTGATCGTGATGTAGTTCTTAAGCTTGGGAATATTTAATTACAACTTTCATAATTTTTTTTTTTGCTTTTTTTTGCTTTTTTTTTTTAGAATTTTTTTTCTCTCTTTTTTTTTAACTATCTTTCGCATAAATACCGAGGCTTCCTGAGGCCAAGGTATCTAACTAATTGATAATCAAAATTATTATATTTTTATAGTGTCTTGTCCTCTTAGGCTTTCTCAGCTACCCATGTAGCGAGCTTTGGGCCAATGCTCCCAAACCAGATGGTCTTAGGGCAATAAGTGTAAAAGCACTCCTACGGACTTAATTACTCAAGCAACTGAGGCTGCAAGATAAGACTTATTAATATTTATTTTATTATAGATTTTTTTTCTCCTTTTTTTTTTATAGTTGCAATCAATATCCCAAGCCTATGAACTAATAGTGTAAGTGCTGTTGGGTACATAATCACTTAGATTAAGTTTAGATGGTATGTCCGTTTTAGATTCTAATCTTTATTTTAAGATTTTATAATTCTTTCATCTTGATCTTACCCTTAAAATCCACTCATGGATACTAAATCACTCACATACTAGCTACTCATTTTCAGAAAATTTTCAAATTTTTCACATTTTTTTTTTAAAGACTCTAAAGTGAAAAGAGAAATAAAGTGAAAACCCTAAAACTAAAACCAAACCAAAAAGACTCCTAAAACAAAAGAAATATGAATCTCCCCCACACCTAAACTGTGCCATGTCCTCATGCATACACTTGAATACAGAGATAGAAATAATGTAGCATGTAATTTACACATCCAAAACAAGCACACAATCATGATGATCATGCAATCCAAGCATACAAAAGATACAGAAATGTAAACAGTATGCTAGATTAGACATACTCACAGTGTACTAGAGAACCCAGCTGTCGAAACAACAAAAATGCTTCTTGTATGTGGTGGATGCCTCCTTACTTATCCTGTATCACTTGTAAAAAACTCGGCACATAGGTTAGAGAAAGAGAAATAAAAGACTCACTAAAACTGACTCAACTAATTAAAAGAGAAATAAAAAGACTCAACAAAAAAACAAAAAAAAATAATAAATAAAAATAAACAAATATTTACATATGTACAATTTCACAACTCCCTCACACCTAGATTTTTCTAGGTCTATACCCTCGAGCTCTCTTCCCATCATTCCAATGGGTTCTCTTTAATGGACAAAGTGGAGAGGTTAATCTTTTTGTTATTTTTAATTTCATCCTCTCCATCTTGTTCATCACTTTCCTCCATCTCTTCCTTCTCTTCTTTCCATACCTCCTCACAAATTCATCATTTTTACACGATATAATAGGAGTGTCGACAATATGATTGCCTATGAATTTAAGCTCATCCTCAAATATCACCTCAAAACTTAAATCAACAATTTTCTTTGGAGGTGTGTAATTAACCAAAGCATCCTTAACCGATTCATTCAGATATATGAGTTCGTCTTCAAATAGGGTTTCAAAGTTTTGATTAATTCGAGATTCTTGAATCAAGTTTTGAAAAGTATGATCATTGGTTGGCTCATCGAAAGTGAAGATACTCAAATCGAGTTTTGTTTTCGCAAAGGGAACTCTAAACTCAAGATCCTCAATACATGTTTTCTCATCATTGTGATCATACTCTTCAACAAAAAGCTCATCAAGAAACAAAGGCTCATTATCCATGTAGGCATTCTCACAATTTTGATCAGTGTGTTCTATTTTCTCCATATGAGTAGATGCAATTTTCTGCTCCTCAACACTTGTCTTTTCACAGAACTTAGAAAATTCATCGTCAAATTTCTCTTGAAACAAAAATTCATCATTGTCACATTCATCCTCACAACAAGATTCAACTGGCTCCACATGAGGTGTACGTGTAGCCAAATAATTTCTAATCACTTCATCCAGACACTGAGGATCATTATCACATTTGTACATCTCATAGACCTTCACAACTTCCTCAACAGGCTTCTCATGTTCAAGCTCTTCAAATTGATTAAGATGAAATAATTGAGACTCGAAGGGCATCTTGATGGAATGATTAGACATGTCACTATGGCCAATGATTTGCTCTTCGGGTCTAACAGTTTGGCCTTTGTTCATCTTATGAAAGTTGATGTGCTCTTGAATGGACATGGGTCGAGTCCGTGTTGGCTCATGAACTAGTTGATTAGAAAAGGGATCCTTCTTTTGCACACTAACCAACTCATTTACTGACCTGTTTAAGCAGTCTCTATTGTCATAGAGCACTTGCTTTGAAGTTTGCCTGAAAGTTTCAAAAGTTTCCTCTAGTGTATGTTCCTTGTCCACCTGATTGCCATTTAACTCACTTTGCGAAAGTTGATGGAACTCTTGAACTTGATCTGGACTTATGGTTGGAACAGGTTGATTGAGATGAGTCATTATCTTGTCCATGTGAGCACATGCCTCGATTAACTGCTGATTGGTTTCGGCCATAGTTTGCTGCATGGCTTTAAAACTCTCCTCTAATGTGCTCATCGGTTTCTCATAATCATTGTCAAATCCCCAAGATAAAGATGATGGTTCAGTGTAGGACCAATTAGGTTGAGAATTCTGATATGATTGGTCCCAAGAAAATTGAGGACAATTCCAACCCTCTGAATTGAAGTTTGATGGATAAGGCTCGCTCGCAGGTCCTTGAAATGTGTGGAATTGATTTTGACCTGGTCCCAGCGAAAACCCTACCGAAGGACATTGTTCTGAAGGATGATTTGGATCTTGACAGTGATGACAACTCATGGGATGATATGAAGAGAATGAGTAGTTCGTGGGATGGATGTATTCATTAAAATCTGGAAGAGAGGTTGGTGGGTGGAAAGGAGGGTCTGGCCTATAAAATGGATCGTAACCAAATGAATTTGGATAGGCCATAGGGAAAGGATTATTTTTTTATTTTTTTTAAATTTGTTTTTTTTTTGAATTTTTGAATTTTTTTTTTTTTAACAATCCGGTATAGGTGTCAAAACTAAAGATAGAACACCGTGTCCCCGGCAACGGCGCCAAAAACTTGATGGGGAGATTCTGTCTCCTCGTTTTAAAATTACCGCAAGCGCACGGTCGTTCGATGTAGCACTTGAGGGTCGGTCCACAGGGACAAGTGGTTCTTTTGGTTATGACACTTCTACACGAATGGATCAAAAGATTTTGTTATAGTTTGTTCTAAACTAAATTGTCAATCTAAGAAAAGTTAAGCGCCCAGGGTCGAATCTCCTAAACTAGCATAAAGTGGTCAATCTCGGTTTCATACTAGTATGTTGTTACTTACCAAAATCTCTATTCCTAATAGGCAAAGTAAGTCTGAACACTAGATCTAAGCACATGGTATTATCTGCATCACATGGTCCATCAAAGGTAAATAAAATGACTAATAAATTAAAAGCAATAAAATCCTAAGCATGGACCATTGACTACTGATACATACCTTGTCAAATAACTAGTGACTCTAGAAATAATCTCCTAAAAGTTCTAGGTCAATTGGTGAGTGCAACAATCATAGTTATGAAACTACAGGTTTACCACAAAATAATCTAGCCTAGGTTCATCTTCCCTGGGCACTAGAAAATTAGTCACTCATGACTAAAATTAACAATCAACTAAATCAGTTTGAAGTTATCTAAATTTAATTAAGTCATTAATTGCAAGAATGTATAATTAAACTAAACTAATTAAATTAAATTAATTAAAAATAATAATAATAAAACACTTACCTGCAGCCGCAGCCTGCACTCGCAGGCTTGTGATGGGGGGTCGCCTGTGTCCCAATCAAAGGGCGCCAGCAAGGGGCGCCCCCTCTTGGTTCTCAAATGGAGGGCGCAGAGATGCGCCCTCTGTCTTTAAATGGGGGGGGTGGGGCCGCCCCCCCATCTCACTGTGACAGAGGCGCCATTAAATGGCGCCTCTGTAGCCCTTTCTTTCTTTTTTTTTTTCTTTTTTTTTTAGAAATAAAGAAAATTAAGAGAAAATAGGATGAAAAATTAACAAAAAAAATCAGCCTCAAAGAAAATTAACGAAAATTCATATCTTGACGCAAGTTTCAAGGAGGAAGAAAAATAAAACCTAAAAAAAAAAAAAAAACCTAGAAAAGAAAAAACTCCCAAAACCCTAGCTTTCATTGGCTTTTATAAGCCAATGAAAATGCTATTCTCACATTTTCTCTAAACATTACACTCTCACAAATGTTCTCCTTTCCATCTCAGTTACAAGTCAAATCTGGAGTAAAAATATCGCAAGAGAAAATAAATTACATTCAAGCCCCTCAACCTTTCATAATTGCGCCCAGATTTGGTCTAATGACAGTAGCAGAATGTTTTTTGACTTTTACGGGCAGGTAAATGGCTGAATCAGTAAAACCTCTCAAAACACAAGTTGTAGATCTTCGAATTCTCTTTCCGTAGCATCCTAAATGATTTCGTTCGGAGTCTTGTAGCTCAAGTTATGATCAAAATACCGCAACATACTTGGAAAGCAACCCTCAATCTTTTACAAACTGCGTGGTTTTATTGCTGAAAGTAACCGGATTCTTCTTTCTCTTTCTTTTACCTGTTTCCTGCAAAAGTTCAATCAACTATACCCGAGTAGCATTATTTATATACAAATAATAAATAAATATGGGAATGAAAATGTGACAAAATCATGCTGATCAAATATGTCCAAGAGATCCAGACCTGAGAAGGGGAAAACCCCTGAATCCTCTTCAAACCCATTTGCCTCTCAAAATGCAGCTTAGAGACTCTCTGCCATCTATAATAAAACTGTTATATTTGGTAGAACTGTGGTGCTTGGTAATTTTGAGCACCTTAATCTTGCTGCTATTTTGAGTACCAGCTCACTTGAACACTTCACCACAATTAAGGAACCCGTTTATCCTGAGTTTGTACATTATTTTCACTTTAACCTGCATTTTCAGAACAATCATATCAGGTCTAGAGTACTTGTAAGGATATCAACATTTCACTTGAAAAATTTGCCCATCTGCTACACCTCTCTTGTGAGGGGTAGATATATACAATGTTGATTTACATGATTTTGACTATCCTGACGGTGCGTCTGCCCTCACCGCCTCCTTGTTGCTTCATGATGATGATAACCCATCTTTGGTTAGGAATAAGGAGGTGAAGTATTACACTCTCACCGCCTAAGTCCTAACTAAAGTAGTTTTCTATAACCTCCTGTCAAAATCAAGAGAGTATAATCTTGCTAGGGGTTCTGCTCCTCTTCTGATCTATTGTCTTTTGAAAGGTATTAGAGTCAATATACCCAAACTCATAATTGACTCTATGGCTTCTGACCATCTCCTGATCCCAAACTGGCACTTGCTCTTTAAGATGCTTATCACATGTCTATTGAAGCAACTTAAGTTTGATCTCTCCACTAGACGGTCCATCGAACTGTCAGTCGATATCAGCAGCACTCTTCTCAAGAGGATGCATGTTAGGGAGTGTGCTCCTGCTCCTCTGCCCCCTCCTATCATCCTAGCTATTGTTCCTGAATCCTCTTTTGCATCTTCTATTTTTTTGATCCGTATCTAGCCCTTTCTGTTCAGCTTCAGGAGCATAACCTACAGATGACTGCTCAATTTTAGCAGCTAGAGCAGAGAGTGGATAATGATCTCCAGCATATTTGTGCCTGTATTCACTATCTACAGACCTGTGTCGATGACACCTATAGTAGGAACACTTGGCTGGCTCCTCTTCTGAATGGTCAATCATAGCCACTTCGTATGACGGGTCCTCCATTCGACACATGGGTTCCTCCTCCTGTTGTTTCTGAGACACCAGCTCCACCAGAAGACCCTGATTTTCATGAGAATTGACCTTTTTTGTTGATGACAAAAAGGGGGAGAGATTTTGATGGAGTTATATTTGGGAGATGGAGTTATATTTTGGGAGTGTTTACTTTTTGCTCTATTTTTGATTTTCTATATTTGGATATGTATTTAGATATGTGCTTTGTTTTATGGACATATGTTTTTATAAGTGGTATGTATCTGGTTTTGAGGTTGGCATGAACTGTTGGCCCAAAAGGTTACACTCTCTAATTGTTTAAGTTTTGATGATAACAAAACACATAGAAGTTATTTGGCACTAATAAGTTGTATAGAATGAGTTTCAGATTTGTACTAGTCATGATCGCCTTATTAAGCATATTGCAAGGATAATGGCGCTAAAAGGCAAATGATGCAAGAGGACGTTTTCATAGGAAGAAGGCTCTAGCTCGGTAACGTGACTCAGAGATACCTTCCTATAAAGTTTTTATATTTTTAGTTTGTTAAAGAATAGTATATATGTTTGAAGCTCAAATACACACACATAAATTCAATACGTTTGGTTTTTGATTTAATCAGTTTTGAATTTCAAGTACATATATCGGGTTTTGGATTTGAACCAGTTTTAGTTCTGCTGATCTACTTGACACCCTTTTATAGTTGTTATCATAAATTTTTATTCTTATAGTCAAATAACATGATTTAACTTGCATTTCAAAGATAACTTTTAGATCTAAATTTCTTATTCAATTATCATTTTCAGATTCAAATTTTAAGGATGTCAAATATTTGGTTGAACTCTATTCTTGTTCTAAAAATAGCTTACAGTTTTTGTTTTGACACCTCTCAGTATTTTATTGATAACTTTTTAATAAAAAATTATATTGAGTTAATTTTAGATGCATTAACATGAAGACCTAAAGATCTACAAATTATTCCTATATACCTAATTCTGAATTCGGATGTTTACATCCTGAAAAATGTGCTCAAAGTTAACCAATCTGCCAGATTGGCAGTAATGACTAATTTTTTGGAGGCTGATTTTTAACATGTTTTCAAAATGTGTTTAAGTTTAAATAAAACGTGGTTATCTTTAATAGAGGGTCAATTTCTTCCTCTTATATTCAGGTAAAATTTTTCTTTGTTTACTCTTCCTAAATCCTATATAAAGAGGTCATTAGTGTAGAGGTTTTCACAACAACAAATTCAAAAATCAAAAGTTTTGAGTTTTCTTGAGAAAGAGCTTTATTTAAGTTTTAGGCTATTATTTTCAAAACTTTTCTGAAGGTTTTTGGTTCTTAAAATCTCTCTTCTATTTTTATATCACTTACAAAACCTTGAGCTTCAATCTTATATATTATTCTCTAGGGTTTTTATAAAGAAAGTTTTCAAGAGAGAGTTTGTGGTCTTTTGATCATCCAGTGTTACTGTATTTGTGGCTCCACTACCTCTGAACTAGAGGAGTTAGGTACTCCCTAGTGGTTGTAATCCTTTATGAAAGTTCTAGTGGATCGGAAATCCTTCTGGGTGAAGGCAGGGACGTAGAGCTGGGTGCTCGAACCACGAAACAAATCTCAGTGTTTGCGATTGGTTTATTTACTTCATTTACTTGCTTTATATTCATTGCTTTATTTACTTGCTTCATATTCATTGCCATATTGTCGATCAATACTCATACAACAAGATTACAATACACACCTCAAACTCTTATCTAGAGAAATCACGAGGAAGAAGTTCAGAGCCCTTCACGGGGTATTCGGCTTCTAGTCTTATTTTGGGTGATCGTTGCATCATAACATTTTTAATTGTGCATTGATTAGCATTATCACCTATTTACCCCCCCTCTAGGTGATTTCAATTGGTATCAGAGCTAGGACTCTAGTTTTTGGCTTCACATCCGTAGAGAGACCCTAAAAATTTGCTAATCACTGTTTGCATACTTTCATTCATACACTAGTAAAAATGGCCGATAACATTAAGACCCCTCCTAAATTTAATGGACTCAACTTCCCCATTTGGAAAGTTAGGATGACTATTTTTCTACAATCTCTAGGTAGTCTAGTTGCTATGTCCTTGACCAAGCCTTATAGTAGACCCGAAAGTGAGGAGAACACTTGATCCGAATTTACCTATGAGGAATATGAGGCTAATTCTAAGGCTCAAAATTCCCTTCTCACCGCCTTGAATGAGGATGATCTAACACGGGTTATACATTGCCAATCCGCCTATGAGATTTGGTAACACTTATTGGTCACTCATGAGGGGACATCACAAGTCAAGAGAGCTAAAATAGATCTCTTGCGTTCCCAATATGAAAGTTTTAAAATGCTTGAAGATGAGTCTATTGATACTATGATTACCAAGTTTACTAAGATTACTAATGCTCTTTCTTCTCTAGGTGATGATATAAGTAACGACCGAAAGGTGCGCAAGTGATTCGAGCTCTTCCTTCGTCATGGGAGATCAAGGCTACCACCTTAAAGGAGTTGAATGATAAAGATGAGATGGATCTCGTAAGTCTTATTGAAAACCTAAAGACTCATGAGATGGAGAAGAAGGCAAGAGAAGAAGCGGTACCTCAAAAGAAGAAGTCCATAGCTTTCAAGTCTTCCTCTTCCAACTACGATGACGAAGAAGATGAAGAAGATGATGAAGAGCTATCTCTCTTTGTGAGAAATGCAAAGAGAATATACCGCAAGAATAAGCTCAATTATAGAAGACAAATGGAAGGCAAAGAGGAGAAAAGAATCATATGCTACAACTATCGGAAACCCGGTCACATCATGGCCGATTGCCCCGATTTCAAGAAAAAGATAATCTCCTCCCTGAAGCAAAAGAGGTTGGTTGAAAAGATGGTATATAAAGTTACTTGGGATTCAGAAAGTGAATCCGAAGATGAGCTCGACACGGCAAATATGTGTTTCATGGCAAACACACCCAAAGTAACTTCTCAACCACTTGATGTTGAAAATAAAATAAGTAGAGAAATGCTAGATCATACTTTTATTGAACTTTCAGAAAATTATGATGATAAAAAGGTCGAGTGTTCTAAATTGAAAAAGGAAATTGAGTTGGTTAAAAATCAACTTGCAATTGTTTCAAAAGAAAAGGAAGAAATTTCTTCTAATCTTTTTTCAACTAAAAGAGAATTTGATGCTTATAAAGTTGCTTGTAAAGCTAAATTTTCAAAAATTGATGAAAATGAATTATCCTTGTTAAAGTTTAAAATAAATGATTTTGAAAATGTTTTAAAAGATTGTGCTTTTAATACTAAGAAATTAGAGGAAATGTTTTAAAAGAAGCACACTCCACATGATAAGAATGATAAAACAACTCATGCTAAAAATTCTCATCATGTTAACACTTCACATAACATTCATATTAAAACTACTCATGCTTACAGAAAACATGTTCATAAGCCACACACTCATTATGCATTTAAATATGGAAGAGTTTATAGATGTACTTATTGTGGCCGGAATGGCCATTTGGTTAAATTTTGTTATGATCATATAAATAGGACAAATATTCTTGTGTGGGTTCGAGACACTAACTCTTTAGGACCCAAGAAAATATGGGTACCAAAATCCATTCCTAGTCTATTTGATGTAGGTGTGGGCTCTCACATGACGTGAGAGTTGTTGGTGTCTTGAGGTGAATGTGTTCCAAGCTAAACGGTGACACTTTTGGATGCATCACTTTCAGGGGGAGTTTGGTGGGAGGACCATCTTGGTTTGGAGACTAAGAGATTACCCTATTAGTTTTGGTAACAATCTCTAACTCCTTTTTTATTCACATGCTTTCATATAAATATTTTTAGCATGTTTTGGCTTCAACGGTCATTATGATTGATCATGTTTAGATTCATGTTTTGGTTTATGTGCTTGTTTTTGTACTTCATGATTTTGATTACTTGTTTAAATGTAATCTTCATTAAATCTTGTGCATATACTTGTACAATTAATGAGCCACAATTAATTCTTATGTGTTTGTGCTTAAATGCTCATTTGTACCCATTAGATGTACTAGTAGAGCCTAGTTTTGATGGTTAGTGTATTTCAACTTGTATTCCCCATTTTGTACATATTTTTCATGTAAATGTATTTAGTTTCATGTATATGTTAATTTTATTTAAAACTTTAGATATACATGTATACCCTTGAGTCATTTGGTTTTCATGCAAATCTTTATTATGGACTCATTTGTGCTTAGGGATGTGTATGTATACCTTTAGATTTAGACAAAACACACATATGTCTTGAAGTTAGAATTATTTTGGTAAAAGTTAAAAATTCATGTTTTACATGTTTATAAAGGAATTTCATACTGAGCTTTATTGCCTATTCTCATGATTTTGTGATTACATGATTCTTACACTCACATTATTCTTATTTACTCATGATTTTTATTTCTTGAGTATATATGTGCTTTATAGACTTTAAGTGTCAATTATTATGTGATTTTCATGTCTTCATGATAGTATGATTTGGTTTCATATTTTGAAGGATTTCTTACTAGTTTTTAAAAATATCTTTAAAACATGTTCCTTGAACTATAAATTGTTTTTTAATGAAAATTTAGTTTTGATGATTTTCATGTTTTCATGTTTTAAAGGAATTTCAATTGAGCTTGATTGCATATTTTCATGATAATGTGTTTCACATATATCTTGTACACTCACCCCACTATTATTTTCTCATGATTTTGTTTTCATGAGTATGATATGGGCTATATAGAGTTTGAGTGTTTAATGATCATGTGATTTACATATTTTTCATGAAATATAATTTTGTTTTATTCCTTGCTTGAAGGATTTCGTACTAGTTTACAAAATTTTCTTTTAACTAGTTCGTAGTCTTCATTTTGGAAGAGTTTTCAAACATATTCTATTTTCAAACCTATTTTTGAAAGCCCTTTCCATTAAAGGGCGGTTGGATGGGCGACCATGCCTTGTATATCCTTCTTAAATATCTTTTAAACTTGTGCATGATAAGGGTGGTAAGTATGAGTTATACACTTACGCATTATATTTTTATTGGTATCAAAATTGATATTTTATATGTTTGTATATTCATATGTGTTTTCTATATATGTATGCCTCATATTTCAATTAGTATATCCATAAATACATATATATGATTTGATTGTGCTTGTTTCACATGTCTTTACATTTTTTTAAAAAAAAGCACAAATTATGTTAGCTAAGCTTGATTTAGTTCATCATGTCAATTATTTTTAATTAGTATCTATTACAAGCTTATGCATTGTTTCTTTTAGTATTTCATAAAGAGAGAGAAAATTCTTGTTTTTAAATTGGTTTTATGTAAAATTGGTATTGGTTGTATTTTCAATTTGTATTAGTTTTCATTTTAAATTGGTATCTTACTCCCACCATTTATGATGTAAAATACTTTGGTTTGATATATGCTAACATTTTCGATATTAGTATCAATGATATTAAATTGGTATTATTCTCTATTTGGTATCCTTATTGCAAAATAATTTTAGTGTTTAACTAAAAATTTAGTTTTTACCTTTAATTAGTATTAATATTTTTCAATTGGTATCAATATGTTTATCAAAAATTTTAAATTGGTATAAAAAAAATTTAAGTTTTGATCTTTAAGATTTGATGATATGACAATCGATTATTTTTTTTTGGCCCCTTTGTTGATGAATTGACAAAAAAGGGAAGAGATATTTGAATTTATGTATGCATATATGCATGTTTATATCTTTTTCAAGCATGTATTATTTATTGGTTGTTTCCTAACTGTAACGCCCCGATCCCGGCGGGTACGGAGACGTTACTGCAACGTATATACGCAGGTCAGAAATACTCTCACGTATATACGCTAAGCATCAGTACAGGCAAGAATCAGAGTACGGAAGCAAATGGTGCATTATACATTCCAACACATGAGTACAATTACAAAGTTATCACCAGAGGTGACAAATATTACAATAATATTACATCACCAATAGGCGCAATTGCGAGAATACAAAGAGATGTATAAGCATGAACAGTACAAAAGGCACTCACAAGTTTACAAAAGGAAAACTCGAGAGGCACACAGGGGGGCCTGGAAGGATAGAGCTTCGGATGGTCCGCTGGAGATCCAAACTACCGATGCGCTTTTCAGGTCAGCAACTGGGATTCAACAAGCTCCAAGCTCCGACATGTTCCAAGCTCCAGGACCTGGACATGATAATCCAGGGGAGTCAGATAGAACTCCCCAAGCGAGTGGTGATACGAAAGCCAGATGGCGTGCAAGGATAAACACACGTGTATCGATAAAATTGAATCATAATCATGCATTGAAAACCGTGTCGTGAGCATAAGCATGTATAAGCAGGTAGATATATAACAAGTGATGTCAAGCAGGAACTACTCATGGAATGATAAGATAGGAGCAGTAGACTGATGGAATGGAACATGGGTAATAAAACAGGGTATGAGTAGCTAATATGATAATAATCATAAAACCGGAAATCCGATGTAAAATCCGATGGAAGCAAACTCGGTAAAGCATACAACGGATCCATAGTTGGCATCTTTTATTATTATTACTCGTCTTACCCTGATGTCTAGATTTGTGAACTAGCGTCCCAGCACACATATATCCACATCTGAGTAAAGTAAGGTTGTTATTGGAAACCAACGGGGTATCAACGAACAATGTTTACAGTGGGTCCCGTACATACCCGGGACCACGGCCCAGGATTGTTCCGTTGCTTAGTGGACGGAACCTGCCGCAAGGCAATTAGGAGGGTCTTATAGGATGCCCTTATCAAGATGGTACCAAGAAGGAGGGAGCCAGCACTCCCCTCGGTCGCCTGGAGGCCCACAGGTCAGACCGAAAGTTTTAGTTGCACAACATGCCTAATACCACTGTAAACACGAACATGTATTGATAGCCGCAAGTTTCCCCCGACCCAATGTAAGTTGTCCAGTTTTATGGTTTATTAGATAATTATCAGATTTTGGGAATGAGCAGGAACAAGCCAGGAATACCAGGAATACAGGTATATCAGGAGTACAGTTTGTACTATAATGTATCAAGTTGAAATCAAGATGTCAGGTCATCATTCCCGTTATCGTGATAATTATGAGAGTCAAGTATATCATGCCGGGTGTCAAGTGATAGCATGACAGGAGGATGATATTTGGCAGGTGACCAATCATGTCAAGAGATAGATATTAGTCCTGTGGCAAGTCATGTCATAACAAGGGGCCTTGCCAAGAAGTAGCATGCTTGGTGTCAGGTGATAACACTTCAGTTGTTAAATAGCAGCATGTAAATGACAGGTATGAAGTAATGGCATGTCAAGTGTTAACATATCAGGTAAGTACATGGCATGTGATAGAATAGTAGTTGAGCACAACCAAGCGGAGCTGAGCAAGCTGGAGACACAGACAGCAAACAGCATTTAACACTGGAGCGTCTGGCAAGGTTACCGGAACAACTCGGCTTAAAGTGCGAGTAGAAAATCTGGCAGCATCTCACCTAGACGAATCTAGTGGTAAAGCGTTGAACGCTGATCATGATGACCAGGCGGAGCTGAACAAGCTGGAGGCACAGGCAGCGAACAGGGTTTAGACACTAATGCGCTTGGTGAGATTACTGGGACGACTCGGTTTAAAATACGAGTAGCAAATCTGACAGCATCTCGCCTAGACGAATTTTGTGAATAAAGCGCTGAGCGCTAAGTATGCTCACTAGACGGAGCTGAGAAACCTGACGGTCCCAATCACTTCTCTTTCGAGATAGTGAGAGACCGGAGGCTGAAGGGTCCGGAGGTCAAGTACGCTCGGGGTTTAAGCGCACTCTCGGTGGCTACCAGCCATCCCAGGAGTGGGCAGAAACCCAGAGTCCAACGACCACGAAGGGTCGGCCACGCATGGTATAAAGCAGTAAAATACAACACAGGCATGGTAGATGTACAAGAATTAAACTACCCTAAAACAAGCATTCGTCATAGAGCAATACATGTCCAGTCATTGGCACTCGGCCATACACAAATACAGGGACTCAGCCCAATACACATTTAAACATGGAATAAAATACATGTCGACCCGACAAAGCGGGGAAACCCAAATGGAGGCGAGGACACTCGCCTAAATCACCGGAAATGCCGAAAAGTCCGAAATCCATGGAACTCGCGCACGCGCCATAAAATATAATAATATATAAATATAGAGAGAGAAAGTGAAGAGGAGAGAGAAAGAGATAGAGAGAGAAAGAGAGAGAAACCTAGAGAGAGAAAGAGAACTAGATGGGGAGATTTAGAGAGAGAAAGAGAGAGTACACAGGGAGACGCGGGTTTTGAGAGTGAGACGCGGGGGTCGCAGACGCGGGAGTCGCGTCGCGGGAATAGCAGACGCGGGAATCACAGACGCGGGAATCACGTCGCGAAGGTGCCACAAACGCGGGGTTCGAGACCCGCATTCAAGTCAGGGCACGAGGAGAACACAGACGCGGGCATTAGCTCCGCGTCGTGTAGATACGAAAGGGATATAGACGCGGGCATGGATTTCGCGTTGCGTCGATACAAGAACGTGAAGGCCGCGTTAAGGAGTTGCCTGGACGAGGGGGTGAGATCCGCGTCAACAGAGAGAAAGAGAGAGACAGGGAAAGATGATTTCGTTGGTGGTGGTGTTATTTGGTGAAGGAGATGGATTTTAATGGAGTAATGAAAAGGAGGTGATGATGAAGGTGATGTTGGAGGTTTAAATAGAGGAGATGGAGGTGGTATTGTGATGGTGAAAGTAATGGTGGAAGTGAAGATGGTGGTGGAAAATAGTAGAAGTGATGGTGATGAAAACGGTTAAGAAAAGATGGTGGTGGTGACGTTAGTGTTGTCGTTTGCAATTATCACCGGAATGATTACCGGAATAATCGTGAACGATTACCGGAATAATCATCGGAGATGTTGTCGACGAAGAAGAGCTCGGCCCCAATCCAAGGAGGGTGGCCGACCCTAGAGAAGATGATGGGGTGGTGGTTTTGTGGAGAGGTTTGTTATGGTGGTAGTTTTGGAGAAGGTAAGGGAGAAGGTGGAGGCTTTGGTGGAGTTTTGGAGTTTGTGGTGGTTTAAATGGAGAAGGAGGAGGAAGAAGATGAAGGTAGGGAGTTGGAGAAGTTGTAGTGGTTGTGGTTGTGGCGGAGATGAAGGAGGAGTTGGTGGTTAAAGTTTTGGTGAAGAGAAAATGAAGTGGAATGAAGAAGGAAAAGTTTATATAGGAATTGGAATTGTGAAGGTGATGTAAAAATGTTTAGGGAGGGGTTTTTTGTAAAATGGAGAGGTGAGGTGGCTCTCTTGGCCGGCCATGGTGATGGGAGAGGTGTTTGAGTGTGTTCGGATATTTTTGGAGAAGATATTTTTGGTGGAGGAGATATTTTTGGTGGAAAGTTGTAGAAAGTAATGGAAGAATGGAGAATTTGGTGGAAGGAAAAGGAAGGAAAGAAAAAGGAAAAAAGGAAAAGAAATTAAAAAAGGAAGATACTCTCTTGGAAGAAAAAGGGAAAATAATTAGAGTGGCAGATTCCCGGGATTAAGTTGCGGATGCGGAAAACTTTCGGAAAAATATCGAAATCGTCCGAAAATCAAGTATCTCGAAACGACCAGCAAAAATTCTCAAAAATCAAGAATATTATTCTAAGAATCATGGTGAAATTCATTTCAAGATATTCTTTATATTTTTCAAATTAAAAATCCTGGAATCGGCCGCCAATATCGGTCGACACCAAATCTCGCAGAAATCTGATAAATTCTGAAAATCCCCAAAAAATGAATTAAGATAGTAAATATTATTCTAAGCAAATTTGTGAAAGCGGTTTCTCAAAATTTGACTCCATTTGCAAATTAAAAATCTAGGAATCGGTCAGCTGCACTAGTCGACACCGGTTTTGAAGATTTTCATTTTAATTCAGAAAAATTCCAGAAAATCTAAAATATTGGAAAATGATGTTTAAAACTGAAATCGGTCAAATCTAAAGACTAGAAAGATCAAATTGAGCAATTCATTAGGATCGGGCTCTCGGTTCAGACTAGGGTTGACTCTGAGTCCGTGAATCCAGATCCAAGACAAAACGATCATATAATAATTCATAATACAAAGCAAATACAGGAAGTAAATCAAAAAAATACGATCGAAAAATCTGAATACGCAACTAAGTACGTATTCCGGGAGCGGGGTGTTACATTCCATCCACCTTACAAAAAATTGCGTCCTCGCAATTTCGATAAGGGGTAAAATGAACACAAAGGGGACATGGACGGGAATTATACCAATTAAGATATGAAGCACTATAGGTAGGGTTCTCAAGTTGACTGAACAATAATCAGAATATAGACATCCTTTGCACTTTCGGCTATATAAACCTTCGAACAATGCCGAATAATACTGACTGATAACACAACTTTGCAATAGAATTCCCGCTGTACTGCATACTTAATGTCGCTCTAAGGATGAGCCAGAATACTGAAGATAAAGAAAACCCTGGTAGTCCTGAGCATAATAAAGAAGACCGATAATTGAGAATTCCGAATACCAGGCATCAATCACTCCGAAAGATATAGCCGAGAATGTAGAATATCCATAGAGAATTCCGCCTTGTGACTTCTGAAAGATAACCCGATCAGGATCAATCCTGAGAATACCCGAGCTTCATAGAGTTGGCCAAAGAGATTATATAATCGCTTCATTTAGAACCAGCCACTACCCCTCTAGTATATCCATATCTTAAGTTGGTATAAAGGCTTCGAAAAAACCAAAACAGGGGAAAGATGGAAGGGATTAGGAATCAAAGGAAGGATGATCAAGAATGAATAGATAACTCTGTACTTGTAGTTGGACTGTATAACCAGGACTCATGCATTCCAGTTGCAAACTTCTTTACCATTAATTTGCCATCTGGACGTACTGAGGATGTAGAGCCTAGGCTCTGATACCACCCTGTAACGCCCCGGTCCCGGCGGGTACGGAGACGTTACTGCAACGTATATACGCAGGTCAGAAATACTCTCACGTATATACGCTAAGCATCAGTACAGGCAAGAATCAGAGTACGGAAGCAAATGGTGCATTATACATTCCAACACATGAGTACAATTACAAAGTTATCACCAGAGGTGACAAATATTACAATAATATTACATCACCAATAGGCGCAAATGCAAGAATACAAAGAGATGTATAAGCATGAACAGTACAAAAGGCACTCACGAGTTTACAAAAGAAAAACTCGAGAGGCACACAGGGGGGCCTAGAAGGATAGAGCTTCGGATGGTCCGCTGGAGATCCAAGCTACCGATGCGCTTTTCAGGTCAGCAACTGGGATTCAACAAGCTCCAAGCTCCGACATGTTCCAAGCTCCAGGACCTGGACATGAGAATCCAGGGGAGTCAGATAGAACTCCCCAGGCGAGTGGTGATACGAAAGCCAGATGGCTTGCAAGGATAAACACACGTGTATCGATAAAACTGAATCATAATCATGCATTGAAAACCGTGTCGTGAGCATAAGCATGTATAAGCAGGTAGATATATAACAAGTGATGTCAAGCAGGAACTACTCATGGAATGATAAGATAGGAGCAGTAGACTGATGGAATGGAACATGGGTAATAAAACAGGGTATGAGTAGCTAATATGATAATAATCATAAAACCGGAAATCCGATGTAAAACCCGATGGAAGCAAACTCGGTAAAGCATACAACGGATCCATAGTTGGCATCTTTTATTTTTATTATTACTCGTCTTACCCTGATGTCTAGATATGTGAACTAGCGTCCCAGCACACATATATCCACATCTGAGTAAAGCAAGGTTGTTATTGGAAACCAACGGGGGTATCAACGAACAATGTTTACAGTGGGTCCCGTACATACCCGGGACCACGGCCCAGGATTGTTCCGTTGCTTGGTGGACGGAACCTGCCGCAAGGCAATCAGGAGGGTCTTATAGGATGCCCTTATCAAGATGGTACCAAGAAGGAGGGAGCCAGCACTCCCCTCGGTCGCCTGGAGGCCCACAAGTCAGACCGGAAGTTTTAGTTGCACAACATGCCTAGTACCACTGTAAACACGAACATGTATTGATAGCCGCAAGTTTCCCCCGACCCAATGTAAGTTGTCCAGTTTTATGGTTTATTAGATAATTATCAGATTTCGGGAATGAGCAGGAACAAGCCAGGAATACCAGGAATACAGGTATATCAGGAGTACAGTTTGTACTATAATGTATCAAGTTGAAATCAAGATGTCAGGTCATCATTCCCGTTATCATGATAATTATGAGAGTCAAGTATATCATGCCGGGTGTCAAGTGATAGCATGACAGGAGGATGATATTTGGCAGGTGACCAATCATGTCAAGAGATAGATATTAGTCCGGTGGCAAGTCATGTCGTAACAAGGGGCCTTGCCAAGAAGTAGCATGCCTGGTGTCAGGTGATAACACTTCAGTTGTTAAATAGCAGCATGTAAATGACAGGTATGAAGTAATGGCATGTCAAGTGTTAACATATCAGGTAAGTACATGGCATGTGATAGAATAGTAGTTGAGCACAACCAAGCAGAGCTGAGCAAGCTGGAGACACAGACAGCAAACAGTATTTAACACTGGAGCGTCTGGCAAGGTTACCGGGACAACTCGGCTTAAAGTACGAGTAGAAAATTCGGCAGCATCTCACCTAGACGAATCTAGTGGTAAAGCGCTGAACGCTGATCATGATGACCAGGCGGAGCTGAACAAGCTGGAGGCACAGGCAGCGAACAGGGTTTAGACACCAATGCGCATGGCAAGATTACTGGGACGACTCGGTTTAAAATACGAGTAGTAAATCCGACAGCATCTCGCCTAGACGAATTTAGTGAATAAAGCGCTGAGCGCTAAGTATGCTCACCAGACGGAGCTGAGAAACCTGACGGTCCCAATCACTTCTCTTTCGAGATAGTGAGAGACCGGAGGCTGAAGGGTCCGGAGGTCAAGTACGCTCGGGGTTTAAGCGCACTCTCGGTGGCTACCAGCCATCCCAGGAGTGGGCAGAAACCCAGAGTCCAACGACCACGAAGGGTCGGCCACGCATGGTATAAAGCAGTAAAATACAACACAGGCATGGTATATGTACAAGAATTAAACTACCCTAATACAAGCATTCGTCATAGAGCAATACATGTCCAGTCATTAGCACTCGGCCATACACAAATACAGGGACTCAGCACAATACAAAATACATTTAAACATGGAATAAAATACATGTCGACCCGACAAAGCGGGGAAACCCAAATGGAGGCGAGGACACTCCCCTAAATCACCGGAAATGCCGAAAAGTCCGAAATCCATGGAACTCGTGCACGCGCATAAAATATAATAATATATAAATATAGAGAGATAAAGTGAAGAGGAGAGAGAAAGAGTTAGAGAGAGAAAGAGAGAGAAACCTAGAGAGAGAAAGAGAACTAGATGGGGAGATTTAGAGAGAGAAAGAGAGAGTACACAGGGAGACACGGGTTTTGAGAGTGAGACGCGGGGGTCGCAGACGCGGGAGTCGCGTCGCGGGAATAGCAGACGCGGGAATCACGTCGCGAAGGTGCCACAAACGTGGGGTTCGAGACCCGCGTTCAAGTCAGGGCACGAGGAGAACACAGACGCGGGCATTAGCTCCGCGTCGTGTAGATACGAAAGGGATGCAGACACGGGCATGGATTTCGCGTTGCGTCGATACAAGAAGGCGAAGGCCGCGTTAAGAAGTTGCCTGGACGCCGGGGTGAGATCCGCGTCAACAGAGAGAAAGAGAGAGACAGGGAAAGATGATTTCGTTGGTGGTGGTGTTATTTGGTGAAGGAGATGGATTTTAATGGAGTAATGAAAAAGAGGTGATGATGAAGGTGATGTTGGAGGTTTAAGTAGTGGAGATGGAGGTGGTATTGTGATGGTGAAAGTGTTGGTGGAAGTTAAGATGGTGGTGGAAAATAGTAGAAGTGATGGTGATGAAAACGGTTAAGAAAAGATGGTGGTGGTGATGTTAGTGTTGTCGTTTGCAATTATCACCGGAATGATTACCGGAATAATTGTGAGCGATTACCGAAATAATCATCGGAGATGTTTCCGACGAAGAAGAGCTCGGCCCCAATCCAAGGAGGGTGGCCGGCCCTAGAGAAGATGATGGGGTGGTGGTTTTGTGGAGAGGTTTGTTGTGGTGGTAGTTTTGGAGAAGGTAAGGGAGAAGGTGGAGGCTTTGGTGGAGTTTTGGAGTTTGTGGTGGTTTAAATGGAGAAGGAGGAGGAAGAAGATAAAGGTAGGGAGTTGGAGAAGTTGTAGTGGTTGTGGTTGTGGTGGAGATGAAGGAGGAGTTGGTGGTTAAAGTTTTGGTGAAGAGAAAAATGAAGTGGAATGAAGAAGGAAAAGTTTATATAGGAATTGGAATTGTGAAGGTGATGTAAAAATGTTTAGGGAGGGGGTTTTTTCTAAAATGGAGAGGTGAGGTGGCTCTCTTGGCCGGCCATGGTGATGGGAGAGGTGTTTGAGTGTGTTGGGATATTTTTGGAGAAGATATTTTGGTGGAGGAGATATTTTTGGTGGAAAGTTGTAGAAAGTAATGGAAGAATGGAGAATTTGGTGGAAGGAAAAGGAAGGAAAGAAAAAGGAAAAAAGGAAAAGAAATTAAAAAAGGAAGATACTCTCTTGGAAGAAAAAGGGAAAATATTAAAGTGGCGGATTCCCGGGATTTAGTTGCGGATGCGGAAAACTTTCGGAAAAATACCGAAATCGTCCGAAAATAAAGTATCTCGGAACGACCCGCAAAAATTCTCAAAAATCAAGAATATTATTCTAAGAATCATGGTGAAATTAGTTTCAATAAATTCTTTATAGTTTTTAAATTAAAAATCCTGGAATCGGCCGCCAATATCGGTCGACACCAAATCTCGCAGAAATCTGATAAATTCTGAAAATCCCCAAAAAATGAATTAAGATAGTAAATATTATTCTAAGCAAATTTGTGAAAGCGGTTTCTCAAATTTGAATCCATTTGCAAATTAAAAATCCAGGAATCGGTCAGCGGCACTGGTCGACACCGGTTTTGAAGATTTTCATTTTAATTCAGGAAAATTCCAAAAAATCACAGAAAATCTAAAATATTGGAAAATGATGTTTAAAACTGAAATCGATCAAATCTAAAGACTAGAAAGATCAAATTGAGCAATTCACTAGGATCGGGCCTCAGTTCAGATTAGGGTTGACTCTGAGTCCGTGAATTCAGATCCAAGACAAAACGATCATATAAATAATTCATAATACAAAACAAATACAGGAAGTAAATAAAAAAATACGATCGAAAAATCTGAATACGCAACTAAGTACGTATTCCGGGAGCGGGGTGTTACACTAACCCTTTTTGATGTATGACAAAAAGGGGGAGAAGAATTTGTGATTTCATGTTTTGATTTCATATTTTGTATATGTTTATCTCATATATGCATATGTAGGTTTCATGTTTTGTACATATTCATATATGTATATGTTTTCATATTTTATACTTGATAAAGTAGAGTATCATTTGAGGGGGAGTTTTTATATCCCTTTTATATCTTGTGTTATAACCTATATGTTTTGTCATCATCAAAAAGAGGGAGATTGTTGGCCCAAAAGGTTACACTCTCTATTTGTTTAAGTTTTGATGATAACAAAACACATAGAAGTTATTTGGTACTAATAAGTTATTTAGAATGAGTTTCAGATTTGTACTAGTCATGATGGCCTTATTAAGCACATTGTAAGGATAATGGCGCTAAAAGGCAAATGATGCAAGAGGACGTTTTCATAGGAAGAAGGCTCTAGCTCGGCAACGCGGTTCAGAGACACCTTCCTATAAAGTTTTTATATTTCTAATTTGTTAAAGAATAGTATATACGTTTGAAGCTCAAATACACACACATAAATTCAATACGTTTGGTTTTTGATTTAATTGGTTTTGGATTTTAAGTACATATATCGGGTTTTGGATTTGAACCAGTTTTAGTTCTGCTGATCTGCTTGACACCCTTTTATAGTTGTTATCATAACTTTTTATTCTTATATTCAAATAACATGATTTAACTTGCATTTCAAAGAAATTTTCAAATCTAAATTTCTTATTCAATAATTATTTTCAGATTCAAATTTTAAAGATGTCAAATATTTGGTTGAACTCTGTTCTTGTTCTGAAAATAGCTTATAGTTTCTGTTTTAACACCTGTCAGTTTTTTATTAATAACTTTTTAATAAAAAATGATATTGAGTTGATTTCAGTTGCACTAAAATGAAGACTTAAAGATCTATAAATTATTCCTATATACCTAATTCTGAATTCGGACGTTTACAGCCTGAAAAATATGCTCAAAGTTGACCAATCTGCCAGATTGACAGTAATGGCTAATTTTCTGGAGGCTGATTTTTAACATGTTTTCAAAATGTGTTTAAGTATAAAACGTGGTTAGCTGTATTAGAGGGTCAATTTCTTCCTCTTATATTCAAGTAAAACTTTCTTTGTTTACTCTTCCTAAATCCTATATAAAGGGGTCATTAGGGTAGAGGTTTTTACAACAACAAATTCAAAAATCAAAAGTTTTGAGTTTTCTTGAGAAAGAGCTTTGTTTAAGTTTTGGGCTATTATTTTAAAAAGTTTTCTGAAAGTTTTTGGTTCTTAAATCTCTTTTTTTTTTATATCACTTACAAAACCTTGAGCTTCAATCATATATATTATTCTCTAGGATTTTTGTAAAGAAAGTTTTCAAGAGAGAGTTTGTGATCTTTTGATCATCCAGTGATTATTGTATTTGTGGCTCCACTACCTCTGAACTAGAGGAGTGTGATTGAGGAGTTGGGTACTTCCTAGTGGTTGTAACTCATTGTGGAAGTTCTAGCGGATCAAAAATCCTTCTAGGTGAAGGCGGGGACGTAGAGCTGGGTGCTCGAATCTCGAAACAAATCTCAGTGTTTGCGATTAGTTTATTTGCTTCATTTACTTGCTTTATATTCGTTGCTTTATTTACTTGCTTTATATTCATTGCCATATTGTCGATCAATACTCATACAACAAGATTGCAATACGCACCTCAAACTCTTATCTAGAGGAATCATGAGGAAGAAGTTCAGAGCCCTTCACGGGGTATTCGGCTTCTAGTCTTGTTTTGGGTGATCGTTGCATCATAACATTTTTAATTGTGCATTGATTAGCATTATCACCTATTCACCCCCCTCTAAGTGATTTCATGAACCTCTGTGCATGTATGAACATATTTCTCATATGGTGTATAAATGTATATATTTGTATTCATATGTATGGTGTATGTGGTATATGTGTTGTGCTTCTTGCTCCTTTACTATCCACCCATCTACCGCTTGTTATTGGAGGTTGGAGGTAATTCGGACGATTAGAGGGTAACCATTTGTGCATACACTGCTATAACTCAGTATCCTTGTTGTGCATAGATGGTAGGCATAAGAACCAAATTGTCATATACTATATATGCTTTTATTGTGCATTTAGCTCGTTTGTGTCAAATTCTTATATATGCATGTGTTTAGGGGGTGCTTCACTTGAAGTCTCATCCCAAAATATTTGTAATAACTCCATATGTTTTGTCATCATAAAAAAGGAGGAGATTGTTGGCCCAAAGGCCATTAGCCCTAGTTTTGATGATAAAATAACCATAGGTAGTTATGCATTAACAAGATTGTTTAATTAAGTTTTAGGTAAAATTATATGTTGCTTTTCGGCTCCATCACAAGACTCACACATTTGGAAGCCAAGAAGATTTAGATCCCAGAGCCTAACATACTAGAAGAGCTCAAGGATCAAGCGATATTTAGAAGACTATTTCAAGATTTGTATTTTTACTTTTTCGATTTTAGATAGGATTTATAGTCGTTTGTTAAAATCAAGATGATAGAGGTTGATAGCTTTTGGGATTGACACACACACACACACACACATTTCATATTCCTTTGTGTTTTTCAAACAAAAGTTTACAACTAGGCTTCTTACTATTTTCCTTATCGAGTTTCAAAAACAAAGTTTCAAAAAATCATGTTTCAGAAAAATAAGTTCTGGAAAAGCTAGTTCTTTTTTGGAAAAGAATTTTGTCAAAATATGGTTCTAATTTACTTAGTGTTGATCCATGATCACATCTAGTTCTTCAAGACCCTAGAACTCTATTTTGTATTTATATATCAAAATAATTTTCATTTAAAAAAGATTGATTTTGTAAAGATATCCAGGTTGTATTTTCGGCCCACTTTCAGTCGACCGGACGGTCGACCGTTGGCAGAGCAAAATTGCTCTGTCGGCCGACTTGGCGGTCGACTGACATGCATCAAAGTGCAAGCGTGCACATCAGTCGACCAGGCAGTCAACCGTCTGCAAGCGCATTGCTCTGTGTTGGGTCTGGTCCACCGCCGATCGACCGACAGAGAGTTTTACTCTCTAGTTGGGATCTTCGATCGACCGTCCGGTCGACCGCTTTCCCCAACGGTCAAAAATTTGACTGTTTGTGGTCGACCGCCAGATCGACTGGCAGCAGAGTTTTCTGCTGAGTTGGTTTCCAATGGCAAGTTTCTATTTTTTCCTTTTCGGTCTTGTCCCAACAGTTCTATTGTATTTTCTACCCTTATTTTCATCCCCTATAAATAGTGGGACTATGAAATAACTCAACAACAAGATTTCTAAGCCTTAGATCAAAGTTTTACAAGTTTTAGCCTCTTTACAAAAGATTTCTCTTTGAGCCAAAGATTTTCAAAGTTTTTGTTTTTAACTTAAACCTTTCCTCTACATCTCTACTAGTTATTTTCACTACACAATCAGGAAGAGTTTCACTTTCTCATCTTAGTTATAGGGTTGTTCTTGCGAGCTATTTGTTGCCAAAGAGTTGATCATCAATTTCCTTCAATTGAGAAGTTGTAGAGGTTGCAGTCTCGAGCGAGCTTGTGAGCTCCATGTTGGTGTTGCAGCACTGTGAAAGAGGACAAGTGTGTTCGAAGAGTTCTAGTGAGAACTTGAAACCGGTTGACGACCCAGTGGGATCAGTCATAATGGAAATCCTTCATAGTGTTGAAGGTAGGGACGTAGAGCAGTGGCTCAAGCCTCGAAACATATCCTTGTGTATGCGATTGCTTACTCTCTCTTAACTCTACTGTTTCTTTATTTGCACTCTATATTGCTTACTCTCTTGCAAGTTTTATTTAGTTGCATTTTCTCTTTGCTAGGTTGCTAGCAAGTTATTTTAATTCTGCATTATTTGCCATTTACTATAGCGATCACCTATTCACCCCCCTCTAGCTGATTTTCACCCAGTACATATCGGTACGCCGTGCAATAGAGTGGGGTCTATCTAAGTCTATCTTTTGTGTATCTCACGGTAAACTGGACGCGAATGAAGCTTACGCTATCGGTCCCAGGAGAGATGTATTTGGGCTACATCCCGGACTGGTCAGGGCTGAGTACCCGACAGGGAGACCCCTCAATTTGCTGCCACCTTCATCAACCAATTTCAAAAGGTAAGGGGTTTCTTTCTCACCAACTTTTATCTGCTCGGGTGGGTTCACTCTTCATATAAATCATGGTGGGGGAAAATGGTGGGCTTTGTTCTCACAGAGCTCGAGCACTCGTTGAAGAAGGCGAGATTGTACGAGGCTGTTAGGGCCAATCAATATGGCATCCCGCAGAGCTCCCACCACTTTAACAGCGTCTTGGAGCATTACAATCCCCTAAAGTGCATGTTCTTCATCTCAGTTTGAGAGATGGGGCTCCCTCTCCATGAGCTGTACGAGGTTTTGGAGTTAGTGATTGAGATGCTCTATATGAACAGTACGTCCCGACTATTGAGTAGCTTCACTTACTGAAAAGGGAGGACCCTTAGGTATATGAGACTTATTGGAAGTGCTATACTACTTCCACATCTGTGAGCGGACGACTGGCTAGAGGAGCAGGGGCATTAAGCAAATATCCTGCGTGAGCTAACTTTTCAATGACATATATGATAAGTTTAACCCAGTAACTCGTCTGGCTCTTAGCACTGATGAAGAGATTGCTGAGAGGATGAGTTCCTCCACAAGCTCGTACATGAGAGAATATAATGAGGAGACTTTTAAGCCTGGCACAGTCTCTGAAACCTTCCATTATCAGGCCGAGATCTAATATCTGACCGGGCCCTTTTGGCAGGATTCCTTACATTGTGGCTGAAGCGTTGCATGGGACCGATGCTGCCGCATGAGGTGATTGTTGCCAATGCGGAGTACCAGGCGGTTCAGTTGGCGCATGGGAGGTCAATATCTCTCCTTCAAGCAATGGTGGCTGGCATTCAAAGTGGCTTGCGAGCATTGACAAAAAGCCTGTGTCAAGTGGAGACTGTTGTAGACTCCCAAGGCAGGCATGTGGTAGACTCAGAGGATAGGCCGAAAGAGAGGACTTCTAATCCCAGAGTCGAGTTTCCTTACACGTATCTGATGGCCTGGTACATCATGCATTGCTCGTTGCTGATGACAGTATTGTCTCCTTCAGAGGGCTTCGTCCCTTTTGTGCAGAAGTTGGAGAACTCGAACTGGTCACAATACTATATGTTCTATGTTCAGAAGGCTCTTTTGAGTAGCTCGAACTATAAACTCGATCAATGCTTCCCTGATATCTCTGATGCATCATATGGTGACAAATTCACTGACCTTGTAGACCCGAACGAGTTCCCACAGCTATCTTCTGGAGTCTTTGGTGGCTCATCAACATCCGGCCCAAAATCTTGGTCTTTCGGTAAGGTGATTCCTGCACAATCAAGCCTTATTGCCCAACCGTTTTGCTAGGAAGGTTGATTACAATCAGTTATATGTCTGCAACCCAACACTAGCCTTTGCTTCAGCGGCAACTTGTTTGAAGGCGCTTGAGCGTGGTATTACAGAGTAGCTGGAGGAACAGGGGTCGTCTTCGGCCTTCCTCACAAGACGCCCAATTGTTATATGAGCCTCAGCTTTTGCACATTGTAGTTTATTGCTAGTAGGGTACCCGGCTTTAGAATGAATATTTCTTATATTAAGAGTATAAAGGCATCATATAAAGTCAAGTCAGGTTCCAAGAGCCATATGCGGGGGATGAGTACATGGAAGCCAAAAGGGAGGCCAAAAAGGAGGCCAGGAAGGAGACTAGAAGAACAGTGGCAGCTTCAGGGTTGGAATCTGGAGTAGAAGCTGCAGAGGAACAGTCCACTCGAAGGACTCGGCAAGTTATGTCCAAGCGTCCTTGAGCCTCTGCTTTCCAAGGTGAGACTGGCCAGAAGAAGTCAAGAAAAGGACCTGAGGCTACAGCTTCAGCCCAGATACCTGAAATAATCCTTTCTGGTGCTGAAAAGTAGGAGGAGGAAGAAGAAGAAGAGGCAATCCCAATTCTTTGTCTCCTGAGTTTGCTCAGCAGGGGCCCCACATTTTTGGCAGAAGCAGAACTCGCAGGTTAGTCCACTATGGCCGAAGTGGTTGTGGTTACGGAACAGCCGGTTGAAGTGACAGAAGGGGCCGAAGTTGAAATCCCACCTCTACTGGGAGTTTCAATTCAGCTAGAAGCTTCCATGGCTCAATAAAGAGGGATGAAGGAACAACAATTGGGCTCTCTCAATGTCTTGATGCCTACTTCTCGGGTTGTGGAGCCTAGCCCTACCACTGGGGTTCTAAGTGGCAAAGCTCCAATCACTGAGGCCTCCTTGGTTTAGGTGTCATTTTCATCGTTTGAAGAACATAGTGACTATTCAAGAGACAAAGTTGACTTTGGCGATGAACCTACCCTTCCTGACACCAGAAAGTTTTCACACATTTCTGAGGAAGAGATGCGGGTGGATGTTCCTGCAATGGTTCCGCCATCAGGAGAGGTCACCACTACCGGGGGTATTTCTTCTATCTCACCTGTTATTTTCTTCATATGAACAGAAATATCTCACCTCTTCTTTTCCTCATATGAACATTGTCTTAACGCTCGCCTGACTGTTATTTGTAGGAGCTACCACTGGTGTCGGAACTGTAACATCCTCTCATATTGAGGAGATGATTAAGGACTTGGTCTAGCTGGAGGGCCTTGAAGTTCCTACTATTGGCACAATCTCTGTTGATATAACCGCTTGAATGGGGAAGCCTCATCCTATAGTAGCCTGCCAAATGATTTGCCGTCTTTGGATCCTCAGCTTGGTGAGAGAATAAAGATCCTCTATATACTCTCATTCTCTTAGTAATCGTTAACATCAATGTTATGATTGCAGAGAGTACCGTCGTGGCTCAAGTGGAAGAGCTCGTGGCAAGCACTAGCGCAGAGGATAGTACACTTTAGACTTGAATAGCTAAACCAAGTATCGTGAAGTTTATCCCTGCAGTTGTCGTCTCAGAGGCTACCACAGTAACAATCCTGGAGGTATCGGTCACGACCTTGGCGTTGACGGAACCAGCTACTGACCTCGTCTGTGCACCAAGTAAAATGGCTTTCACCTCCGTGGACACCATTTGCACAATTATAGAAAGGGGGTCCAGGAGTACATTGACAGAGTTAGCTCCAGCCTTGGACATCATGGAAGAATTGGCTTATTAGATGGTGCAACAATCTTCACTTTGATGAAGTCCTGCATCAAATTGGTTCTTTCCAGGAGAAGTTCCTTTAAGTTTGCCTGAATGCTTCTTGAAAACCAGATCGAGAACATTCATCATACTGAAAGTTCAGAGTAGGCCAAGGCATATCTGATGCTAATCGAACAGTTGGGGATATGCTTGAAGGAACTAAGGACCCTAGAAAAGGCTAATCCAGTGGATGAGGCCCGAATGATGTTAAATAAGCTCCTCGTTACTCAAGAATGTGAACGAAAAGAGATGGAGGAGCTGATGGTTGAGTATGCCTGTCACCTTAACAACTTTCTGGCCAGCTATTAGGGATTGGTTAATAACTGATTGGTTGTGAAAAATGCATTTTTATCATTACATTTACCATCACATTTTCATATTTATTCCTATAATTCTGCACATTTACTAATATTTTATTATTTATTATGTGCAGGCCTTGAGAAATAAAAATAAAAGAATAAAGCCCAAAAAGAAGCCCAAAAGCCCATATTCAAGCCCAAGGCAAAAGTTGCAATTATCAAATGTTAAAAGTTGCAAACACTAAGGGCAATAGTTGCAAATACAAAGAAGAGGGAAGGATAGACTTCTATTCAACCCTAAACACTTGCAGGATGAGGATAAAAGTCAAAGAGAAGAGTGCAAAGATAAAAATTCAAAAAAATTCGTATTCAGACTGTACACATTTTAGTATTCAGATCATAACCTTTGCTACAGATATTCAAATCTGATGATTCAAGATGCTCCAGAAAGAAGACGTGAAGACCTACAACTCTTATGTTGATCAAACTTTCCAATTCAGTTAGCAGGTAAGCCAATTTCGGCGATCAACATGATAATAAGTTGCAGGACAGATTTGAACTTCTATGGATAAGTGCCACAAGTCTGGAGATAAGATTTTTTGGGAGAGTCGTACCGGGACTCTACATCTTCCAGCTCCTATAAATACCCCTGCAGAGTAACAGAAAAAAAGTACAGAAAATACAGAGCTAAAAGCTAGGGTTTTTAGGCTTTCTTCTAGTTGTAGTTTAGATTTTTCTTTTTATTTTTGTAATTTTTATTACTGAGATGAGAGGATATTTTCATGGAGGAAGGAGACCAGCTTGTATTGAGGTGACATCGGTGTAAGTAGTCCTTTCTTTCATTGTTAATAAAATCAATTCGAAGTTTGTTTCTTTTTATTTATTATTCTTCTATTGTTGTTTTATTCTTATTCTTCTATTTTGGTTTATTTTCTCTGATGTCTTGCAAACCGTGAGAACTGGTCGCTTCGAGACTACCTAGCCGAAGAAGTGCCCTTGATGGCCTATTGAGATGAACAAGCCTTCCCTTTAGTTTGTCTTTTATTTTCGTAGTGTAGATCGCGAAGGTGGAAGATCCTATACGCCATACTTGAATGCCTTCCAAGACAAGGTAAGTCGTTGCAACAGATCAAAGGTAAACAGGGCAGAAGAGATAGGTATGTGTTTAATTTTCTGTCTTTTATTTCTTTAGTATAGATTACCACATCTTCCACATCTTTCCAATTTCTTTACTGACTCATTGTAAATACCGCTTCTACTTGTCCATCTTCTTAACCTACCGCTTTCTTTCTGACCTAACTTTTCCTTTTAATAACTAAAAGAAGAAATTTTTAGAGAACGTACTTAAACGCTTTCATCGCTAGTCTCTCCCTGAGGATCACGACCCGCATAGCCATTGCTACCGCGGATTAGAATTGAGCACCTTGCACATCTTGTTCTAAATCTAAAATTCTTTATTTTTGTGTGCAGGAAAAACTCAATCAAAATTTTGGCGCCGTTGCCGGGGAGGGACGGTAAGTTTATCTCTAAAAAAAAAAATTAATTATTAACTAATTCTTTTATTCTTTCTGTTTGCAGGTTTGAAGAACAGGAAACAGCAGAAATGGACATATAGCAACTCTGTGCCTCTGCCCTCGAAGGCAGAGCATCAGAGCCTACTACAGTACCGCAGATCCGCGGCAATAGCCGCGTTTCCGCGGCCTTAGTAGTTCATTACTGACAGATCTTTCTGCAGGTTGCTACAAATTGCAAGATTTGTTTTCTACTCTGTTAAAATTTGTTCTGTGATAAACCTGTATACTGCTAATTAATCAACAGTAAAATATTTGTTGAAAAAGATAAAAAAATTGATTAGACGTTTGCATCCTAGGCACGTGTCTTTCAATTCCTTTATTTTACTATTAAAGAGTGCTGGAGCAAGGTACGTTCGCATTTCATGTAGAATAGGACTCATCTCTTGGTTGATTTTCATGCTTTGAGTGAATCTTATTTCCATATTTTGTACACTTGCACAAATTTATTCTAAGGGCATAACCCATTAACAAGATAAGGTGGGGATTTCATCACCCTTCCTTGGCCCAAAAATCAGATTCCAAGCACTCACTAACCCAAGCCTAACTAAAAAATGAGTAGACGTTGGCCCTAGGGACATCTCGGACTCAATTAGGAGATTATCCTAAGGGGGAATGGTGTTGGAAATTGACTCCTGCCAAATCAGTGTCTAGGAAGGGGATTGAGGCCGAAAGCCCGAAGGTTGGTGGTTACTTAATTAAGGAACATCTTTGACGGAAAACCTCCCACCAATCTTGCCCTGACCTGGCTGATTAACTTGTGCTCAAAGTCTGCACCCTACCTCCCGTGGACAGTCTAACCAGTTAGGAGTCATCTAGGTCATAAGTCTACCCTAACTTAGGATAGAATTTTTTTTCTTTTTTGTTTGCTTATTTGTTTGTTTTCTTTTTCTTTGTTTGTGTTTGTGTGATATGGCCTATAACAACAATTTTTTCAACTTTAATGAGAATCCATATTACACACCAACCTCTTATTCGGATATTACCAACCCGGCATATCATAACTTTGACCAACCTAGTGTGCCAGATTGGTCTTATCCGAATCATTACACGCCCCAGTCCCAATACTATGAACAAGATTGGAATAATCATCACTACTCTTCACAGAGTCAATGGGGATTCAATACCCCTGAGTCGTATGGTCAACCACCTGTTCAACCATTATCTTCATATACGTCTCTTCCCACATCACCAAGGTTTCAGTCCACCATTGATCTATTCGATGGGTTAGAAGAAAAAGTGGATCAGTTGCAAGATATAATGAATGATCAAATTTCTAGACTTTCCAACATTCTTGAGCAAGTTGATAGGAACCAAGAATCATTCTGTCTAGAAGACCTTGATCAAAATTCAATTTCATCACATCAATATGAACTTGCTCAACCCCAATCCTTGGACAAATTGGCTAGTTTTAATTTCAATGAGATTGAATTAGATTGTGAATGTGTACCCGATCCCCAACTTTGCGATTCAGTTTCCATTTTCGAATCTATGTTGACTCCGGTATCCTTACCCAATTTGGACCAATTTTCTGAGCCAACATTTATTCCCGTACCCATAGATCATGAAATTGAATCACCCATTTTTGATGATCATCATATTGAACTTGACCAATTTCATACTTTTGAAAGTCCCATTGACAAATTGGCAAGTTCTCATTTTTATGAGATTAAACCGAATGAGATATGTGACTTTGATTCTCAAATCTGTGATCAAGTTCAAATTCCCGAATCAATATTGACTCCTGTTTTGTTACCCGACTTAGGTAATCTTTTAGAGTCAGATTTGATTCCCACACCTATCATTCCTGAACTTGAATCACCAACATTGAGTCACATTCCATTGTGGGAAGATGATTGTGGACTTAAGTTTCAACTTCTTGACTTGGACACACTTCTTGAAACAAGCTCGACTCCTGAACCCTTACATAATTTAAGTTTCTTTCCTGAGTCAGTATTCGTTCCTGAACCTATCATTCTTGAGTCCAAGTCAACCATTCTACCAAGTCACATTCTTTTGTTGGACAAAGGTATAGACCATGACTCTGTGATGATTTTTCAGGACTGGTCATGTAAAGGAAGTAAGTTTCACGAGAGGATCTTCCATGATCCTATTCATACTGGGGACTGTAAACATGTAAATAGAAAAGAGGTCAATAAAGGTAGGTCCCGTGAACTACCATATTATCTTGATTGGGTAGCAACGCTTGGCCCAACTAGACCACCACCGGAACCACCACCTTGAGGTAACTTCTGCCTTCCCTTCTTCTTTTTCAGCATACATGCATACATTCATACATTGAGGACAATGCATGAGATAAGTGTGGGGGTAGGCTTTACTAACATACTAACATAGGTAGAAACTCACAAAAATTTGCTAATTAAAAAAAAGGACAATATTTTGACTTATCTTTGAAAGAAATCTAAGTTAATCTTAAGAATTAGGAAAATCATGATTAGGATTTCTAAAAACTTGGTCAAAATAAATAAATTGTTTAATTTTTAGGTATAGGAGGAGAAATTGAATAAGTAGTTAGTCTTAATTTTTACCTTAATGAAATGTGCATACCTAATACATATCTAGGATTCTAAGACAAAGACCCTTGTGCCTCATATATAAATTTTTTTTTAAATAATAAAAAAATAAATAAATAAATCACTAATTAAGCTGGATATATGTGCCTCAAGAAGCATAAGTATTCACGCCTAAAGGTGATTTCATAAAATAAAGTCCACGATTTTGTGGCCTAGTTCACTCGAATTTGAGTCCGTGGGGTGTTTTCTCACCCGGTGCCCTAAAACCAATCAGTTTGGTAGTCACCGACTTTAAGTTCGCTACATGGGTGGATTAGAAAGCCTAAGAAAACTAAGAAATATAATATATGTATTAACACATCTAATAGTCAATTAGTTAGGTATGAGGGCCTCAAGAAGGCTTGATACTTACACGAAAGAAAATTAGATGAGTTATACATTTTTTAAAAAAAAACAGAGAAAAAAATATTATATTAACACATCTAATAGTCAATTAGTTAGGTATGAGGGCCTCAAGAAGCCTTGATACTTACACGAAAGAAAATTAGATGAGTTATAAAAAATAATAATAATAATAAAGAGGCATGAGAGTCCAAGTTAAGAAATTCCTAGTAAAAATTCATAAAGATGCATATGACTTTTGGTAACGAAAAAGACTATACAAAAATTCAATTTGATCCTTACCTAAAATGGATAACAATTTACTTTATAAAGACTAAGTTTAAGAATGAATAAAAATGAGATCCTAAAAACTTATAGATTACTTAGTCTTTTCAAAAGTATTTCAAATATTTTCCTTTTTAAGGATTTTGTGGGTGTAATCCGCTGAAAACCCTCACGAGACAACACTCGTCCTCTAGGGTAACCTAGGGGTTTAACGGCTTGTTGCACGTGCTAAGTGCAACGGTGATTCCTAACGAAAGTGAGTTAGGATAAATTAATTTTTCTTTTCTTTTTGATTTTTACTCGAGTACGAGCAAAAAGATAAGTGTGGGGGTGTGATTGGTAGTGAAAAGTGCATTTTTATCATTACATTTACCATCACATTTTCATATTTATTCCTATAATTCTGCACATTTACTAATATTTTATTATTTTTTTTGTGCAGGCCTTGAGAAATAAAAATAAAAGAATAAAGCCCAAAAAGAAGCCCAAAAGCCCATATTCAAGCCCAAGGCAAAAGTTGCAATTATCAAATGTTAAAAGTTGCAAACACTAAGGGCAATAGTTGCAAATACAAAGAAGAGGGAAGGATAAACTTCTATTCAACCCTAAACACTTGCAGGATGAGGATAAAAGCCAAAGAGAAGAGTGCAAAGATAAAAATTCAAAAAAATTCGTATTCAGACACGTTTTAATATTCAGATCATAACGTTTGCTACAGATATTCAAATCCGATGATTCAAGATGCTCCAGAAAGAAGACTTGAAGACCTACAACTCTTATGTTGATCAAACTTTCTAATTCAGTCAGTAGATAAGCCAATTTTGGCGATCAACATGATAATAAGTTGCAGGGCAGATTTGAACTTCTATGGATAAGTGCCACAAATCTGGAGATAAGAATTTTTGGGAGAGTCGTACTGGGACTCTACATCTTCCAGCTCTATAAATACCCCTGCAGAGCAACAAAAAAAAAGTACAGAAAATACAGAGCTAAAAGCTAGGGTTTTTAGGTTTTCTTCTAGTTGTAGTTTAGATTTTTCTTTTTCTTTTTGTAATTTTTATTACTGAGATGAGAGGATATTTTCATGGAGGAAGGAGACCAGCTTGTATTGAGGTGACATCGGTGTAAGTAGTCCTTTCTTTCATTGTTAATAAAATCAATTCGAAGTTTGTTTTTTTTATTATTATTCTTCTATTGTTGTTTTATTCTTGTTCTTCTATTTTTGGTTTATTTTCTCTGATGTCTTGCAAACCGTGAGAACTGGTCGCTTCAAGACTACCTAGCCGAAGAAGTGCCTTGATGGCCTATTGAGATGAACAAGCCTTCCCTTTAGTTTGTCTTTTATTTTCGTAGTGTAGATCGCGAAGGTGGAAGATCCTATACGCCATACTTGAATGCCTTCCAAGACAAGGGAAGTCATTGCAACAGACCAAAGGTAAACAGGGCAGAAGAGATAGTTATGTGTTTAATTTTCTGTCTTTTATTTCTTTAGTATAGATTACCACATCTTCCACATCTTTCCAATTTCTTTACCGACTCATTGTAAATACCGCTTCTACTTCTCCATCTTCTTAACCTACCGCTTTCTTTCTAGCCTAACTTTTCCTTTTAATAACTAAAAGAAGAAATTTTTAGAGAACTTACTTAAACGCTTCCATCGCTAGTCCCTCCCTGAGGATCACGACCCACATAGCCATTGGTACCGCGGATTAGAATTGAGCATCTTGCACATCTTGTTATAAATCTAAAATTCTTTATTTTTGTGTGCAGGAAAAACTCAATCAATAACTCTAGAGAATCCAAGGTCATTACTAAGAACGCAGAGCATGTCATGTTATAGCCAATGCTCAGGAAGCTATCGCCGAGGCACAAGCCTTGATTTAGGTTAATAAGCAGGACCTTGCTGCTATTAGGAAGAGGCTGGAGGAGCTAGAGGCTGCCAAGAAGAAGGTCCAAGAAGATCTTACTGAAAGTACACCTTGAGGGTGGTGAATAGGTGTAAGGCTAATCTATGACAAATAATGGAAATTTAAAAACTATTTGCCACACACTTAGTGTAACTAAGAAGTGTAGCCGAATTTTCAGTGAAGGACTCTGAACTAACTCCTCTTGATTCCTCTGAATAAGAGTTGAGATGCAATATGAAGCTCTCTTGGTTTAACACAAGTATGGCACACAATCAAACACAAGCATATAAGATATGAATGATATGATGCAATTCAAAATGTAAGAGAGAGAGTTTAGAGATAGTGGATCAAACACAAATACCAAGATATGTTTCGAGGTTCGAGCACCCAGCTCTATGTCTCCGCCTTCACACATAAGGATTTCAACTATAGCGTCCACATAGGACTTCCCACACAGGGAACCTCCACTGAGGATTTAGGAAGTTAAGCTTAGGAGTACACAACTCCTCTCTCAACAATATAACCTTTACACTTAGAGGCAAGGCACAAAGCCAAACAAGATCAACCTCACAATTGAGGGATAGGCACAAAGCCAAACAATCACCTCTCACTAAGGGTCTAGGCACTTAGCCAAACAACAATCAACCTCTCACTAGAGGGATACACAATCACAATCTCCACCTCTCACTTAAGAGATACAAACACCACTTTCACAATCACCTCTCACTAGAGGGATATCAACACAATCATCTTTTACTAGAGGGATATCACAATGAATGGAAGGTAATAACACTTGGTGGTCTCTCTCAACCACAAACCAGTTCTTTCTCATAAGATCCTATAGATAGGATAGATAGATAAGCTCAAGTGTGAGAAAATAAAATATTTTGAACAAAGAAAATCACTAGGAAAAATCTCCAAATAGATATAGAATTTCAGATCTAAAACCAATTCCCAAAAGACTATTTTCTTTAAAATTTCAACACTTTAAAAACAAATAAAGATTAAAACTTTTGAACCCAAAAACTTTTGCTGAAAAACAATTAAGGGAGGTGAAAATTTTCTCTCTTAAAAACTTAATCAAATCAGCAAAGGATATGGGGTATTTAGAGCCCCAATTCAAATCTGCCCGTTGGCAGCAGGAAAGGGCAAATTTGCCCTTCTGGTCGACCGGGCGGTCGACCAGCCAACGGTCAAATTTATGACCGTTGAGCCCATCGGTCGACCACTCGGTCGACCGCACCTAGATCCAAAGAGCAACGACTCTCTGGCCGGTCGACCACTCGGTCGATCGGAGCTGGATACAGAGAGTAGTACTCTGTGCCGGTCGACCAGTTGGTCGACCGGGGTCTTTTCCAGAGAGCAGAAGCTTTCTGGCAGTCGACCGGCCCACCAGCCTGGCTGCATGCACGTGCTGTGCACGTCGGTCGATCGGACCGATCGATGGACTTCTGTAACGGTCGACCGGCCCGATTGACCGACAAACAGCCATTCCAGCCATTATAGGATTTAAAAACTTGGATTTTTGCCGTCTAAAAAATCGAATAAAAAATACATAAATTCCAAAAAAATATGTTCTTATAAGATCGTTGAAATACAAATATACGTGATAAAAATTCAACACATATTTCAAACAGTTTGAACCATTTTTGTGATATTGAATTTTTGCCTTAAACCAAAAACTGTATTTTCTGAAACTAGGATTTTGAAATGGAAAACCGTTTTCTCCAAAACTCATGCAAATTAAAAAACATGATATTGAAACAACTTTGAAGCATATTGTATATGGATAGAATCCAATATAAATGAAAGATATTATATCTATGTTTTTGACATTAAATCCAAAAATAAGTTTTGTTAAAATACAAAACTCCAATTACATGAATAGGCTTATCAAAATAAGTTTTTCTAAGTATATGAATCATAGATGTATATAGATCAAATCTAATATACATTAAATCATGCAAACTTGTTTTGATTCTATCTATTCATGAAAACCAAGATCGGTTAAACCGAAAATAAAAACCAAAATATGAAACTTGTGCGTGTATTGTGAACTTGAGCATATCAACACTATCTAATCTTTAACACAAGATCTAATCAATCTTAAACTAAACAAACCGATGTCTTCTTGTAGAACTCCATCTCCAAGTCGACTTGATCCAAACGTGATCCACCGAGCTTGACTGCAACCGAGTTCTAGATGTGAAATTGACGCTCGAGCTCTTGAATCACTAAGTGAAAGCTCCAAAACGCCTTTGTTGAAGCTAATCACCTACTAATATCTTAGTGAAATATCTGAAACTAAATATCACAAGATTATTAGTAAACAATAACTACATGAGTTAATCACCATAAAACTAGAGTGAAGGGCCTCTGGGCCAACAATCTCCCCCTTTTTGATCATGACTAAACTCATGGAGTTATATATGCATGGACTAAAATTAAGCTTCAAAGAAACTCCCCCTTAACTCAGCATAGCAATAAACAATAAAGATATGCAATGAATGCTCAATATAGATACACATAAACATGCAATAAATAAGGAAATGAAGCAAACATGATCTTTTATACCAATGAAATAAACATGCTCTTGATGCCAATTTTAAAATAAAATTATTCTTAAAACAATGTTGCTCTTGATACCAATAAAAACTCTTGATACTAACAAAAGATGCTCTTGATACCATTGGTAAAAGATAACAAATTTAAACAAACATGTATATATAAAACTCTAAAATATCTCTCCCCCTTTTTGTCAATTCATCAACAAAGGGGTACAAACATTAAAAGAGCATAAATAATATTTTTCTCTCTTTTTGTATAAATCAAAACAAGAAAGGCATATATGCTATATACATTCTTGAAGAGGAGAGACGCGAAGTTAACTCCCCTGCATACATGCATTTATATGAAAAGAGATGACTAAACCCTAACCACATAAAATAAAATATGCATTGTATAAAAGGAGATGTGAAGCTCCTACTACACACGTGCATTACATACTAAAGAAAGGTTAATCACTTCAATATGACATACACTCAACATGAATCTATATATAGAGAAGATGTTAAGCTTCACTTGCATATAAGCAATACAAATCAGAACATTATAATACCAATTGAAAGATATATCAATTTATTATGAAGGTATACATCGAAACATCATGATACCACTTTATGATACCAATTGAAAATAAACAAAACATTTTAAAGAAACCAATAGAAATTTGGATACCAATTGAAAGATATAAATATATAGGAAGTCTTGATACCAAATGAAAAAAAATTAGTATCATTTGAAAATATTTTACACTTTTGATACCAATTGAAAAACATAAACTAATCTTTTTGGTTAAACACTAAAATCATTTTGAAATAGAGATACCAAATAGAGAATAATATCAATTTAATATTCTTGATACCAATATTGAAAAAGAAACATATACCAATTAAAAATAATTTTCATTAGGATCATAGGAAATCAAATGAAAACTAAGATATCGTTTTTCAATATAAAGAGTGGGAGTAAAACACTAATTGAAGACAAAACCAATTGAAATGTAAAACATGAATTTTCTCCCCCTTTATGAAATACTAATGAAAATGATGCATAAGCTTGTATAAGATATCAATTAAAAATAATTATCATCAAGGACTAATTCAAGCTTAGCATGACAAAATTTGTGCTCAAAGATATAAAGATATAGTAAGCACAATCAAAACACACACATATATATATGTATGAAAATGTAAATATCAATCTAAATTGATATTGTTTGAAGTTGAAGCAAACATATATAGAAATAAATATGAGTATACAAAATAAATATCAATTGTGATACCAATTGAAAACATAATGAGAATCAAGTGTATAACTCATAATGACCACCCTATTCATGCACGTGTTAAAATGATTTTCAATATGAGCATACAAGGCATGGTTGCCCATCTAACCACCCATTATGGGTAGGGGTTTTCAAAAATAAATTTGAAATTATTATAACATGATTGAAAACTCTATCAAAATAATGAATACGAACTAGTTTAATAAAAAACTTGAAAACTAGTACGAAATCCTTCAGGTAAGGAATAAAACAAGAATATATTTCATGAAAATATGAGAATCACATAGTCACTTAAAATCTATATAGCACATATAATACTCATGAAAATAACGTCATGAGGACAGCATCATGTAATGTGAGTGTGGGAATCATGTAATCAACAAAAACATGGAATGTGGCATTAGGGCTCAATATGAAATTCTTTTACACGCATAAAAATTATGAAAATCATCAAAATTCAATTTTCATCAAAATAATTCAAACTTCAAGGCAAATATATGTTTTGTCAAAACCAAAGGTATATATACATATCCAAGCACAATTGAGCCTATAAAGAGATGTTGCATGAAAGGCAAATGACTCAGGGTATACATGTATATTCAATAGTTTTGGCAAAATTAACATATACATGAAGCTAAAACATATTATCATGAAAAACATGTCCAAATAGGGAATTCAAGTCAAAATACATGAATCATCAAAACTAGGCTATACTAGTACATCCAATGGGTACAAATGAGCATTTAGGCACAAACATATAATAATCTATTTGTGGCTCACTAGTTGTACAAGTATATAGACAAGTTTTAATAAAAACTACATCTAAACATGTAATCAAATCATGAAGTGCAAAACTTATAAACCAAAACAAATGTGATCTTATGTAAACACACATGTATTAGACTAGGATATACACAATAGATAAACTAAAGTGAGTACACAAAAGTAATGGTTCATATAAACATGGGTGTATCTCAAATACTAATTATGTATATCACTAATCAAATTATCATGACATTTATTATAATAATCAAGACATGCTAAAAATCAATGACATGAAAAGTATGTAAACATAAATGGGAGTTAGAGATCGTTATCAAAACCATGAGGGTACATCTCTATGTCTCCAAACCAAGGTGGTCCTCCCACCAAACTCCCCTTTAAAGTGATGCATCCAAAATAGTTACCATTTAGCTTGGAGCGCATCCACTTCAAGGCACCATCAATCTCGCATCAAGTGAGAGCCCACACCTGCATAAAATAAAATAGGGGTGGATTTAGGTACCCATACTCTTTTGGGTCTATGGGGTTTAGCACCTTTCCTAACCCAAACAAATTATTTACTAAATTTACATCATGTACTCTATCATAACAAAACTTAGCAAGGTGGCCCTTACTACCACAATGTGTACAAGTGTACACATAAGCATACATAGTGTTGTGTGCATGAACATGGGAAGCATGTGTATCCCATGATTTGTGTGCATACATATTTGGAACTTATTTCTTTTGAAACATGAATTCCAACCGTGTGTGGTTCATGGCACACTGGCTTAAAGTGGAGCCCAAACAATTAACATTCTTCTTCAACATATAAATATCATTTTCAATCTTGGAAGAAGAGGTGCATGCAATAGATACACTAGGTGGTGAAGCTATTCTAGCATGACAAACATGAGAATCTAAATTATTTTTCAAAAAAATATTTTTCTTAGAAACCAAATCCAAATCCTTTTAAATTAAAGCAATTTTCAATTTTAAATATTCATTTTCTTTTATAACAAAATCAAACTTTGAAGATAAAGCCTGATTTTTTTTCAAAACAATTTCACAATCATTTCTATTTTTCAAATTTCATTTTCTTTTAGGGCAAGTTCAAGTCTAGAAGACAAATTTTCATTTTCTTCTTTTAATTTTGAACTATTCCTTTTCAAACTTTTATTCTTCGAAATCAATCTTTCACAACCTTTAGCTAGTTCATAATTTGAAGCATGCGCTTCCATACACTCATTATAAGAGGAATTAGAACTATCACGTAGTTGAGCATCTGAATATACCTCAAGGGAGTCATTCCCTTGGACCATGTTGCATGCATCGTCAGACTCATCCTTACTAGATTCCTTCTCCATTAAGTTTGGCGTTTGAAGCTTTGGAGAGGTCAACGTGTTCCACACTGTAAAAGCGGAATCACAATGAGAAACCATCAAAAGATATTCTTTGCTAAGCGTACTCCTAAGTGCCTCAAGGGCTTGTGCATTGGCCCCTATATGCTTGCTATTACCAAGATAGGATTTCTTGGTAGCTGCAAGGAAAACATGCAAACCTATAGTCTTGAGTTACACACTCATCTTAAACTTTCATATATCGATGTTAGAAACATCAAACATAGGAGGGGTCTTAAAATTCATGAGTGTAAATAATATGTGTGCAAATGTAACTACTAGATTAGCAACCAAGATCACACTCCTAGGTGGTTAAACCTAATATCAGGAGCATAGGCTCTGATACCAATTGAAAGTACACCTAGAGGGGGGTGAATAGGTGTAAGGCTAATCCATGACAAATAATGCGGAATTTTAAAACTATTTGCTACACACTTAGTGCAACTAAAGAGCGTAGCCGAGTTTCCGGTGAAGGGCTCTGGACTAACTCCTCTTGATTCCTCTGAATAAGAGTTGAGGTTCTATATGAAGTTCTCTTGGTTTAACACAAGTATGGCACACAATCAAACACCAGCATATAAGATATGAATGATATGATGCAATGCACAATGTAAGAGAGAGAGTTTAGAGATAGTGGATCAAACGCAAATACCAAGATATGTTTCGAGGTTCGAGCACTGATTGAAGCCAACCTGCACACAAAATACGAGATTATAGAACTTAAGAAAGAAAATGTGCAAGTGCTCAATTCTTCCGCTATAGCAAGTGGCTATACGGGTCGTGATCCACAAGGAGGGTTTGCGATGGAAGCGTTTACAGTTTTTTATTGAAATCTTTAAGAAAATAGGCGAAAGTTCTTCTCTGTTTTCAGTTATGAAAATGAAAAAGAAAGTTATATTAAAGTTAGAAGAAAATGGAAGATGAAGAAGTTGAAAAATTCAGAAAACAAAAGAAAGCGATTATGTACAATGAAGTGGAAAGAAGAATGAAAATGATTTGGAACAAGTGGTTGGTGATCTAAACTAAGAAAGAAAAGAAAGAAAGAAAAGTGAAGAGATACTTACCTAGGTTGATTGATGACTTACTTGGAAACCTTTTTGCAAGTTCTACCTTTTTTGCTTCGGAGGCGTTCAACGCATAGATCATAAACTCGAGCTCGGTCCCCGTGCACATTATATCGTCAAACATAAGAAGAAAGAAGTGATGCGGATCTTGGAAGAGGAGAACGTCTTCATGAACTATCGCTGGATCTCACGTAGCTTGGTTATACTTGCTTTGGAATTCACTTGTACACTTAACAAATACAACCAAGGTAAAGTAGAAGAGGAAGAGGAAAGCAAAACAAATGTAAAGTAAAGCAGAATAGAAAACAAACAAAGCATTTACCTTTATTACTTGCTGAGACAATGAAAGAAAGGAGTAGGGTACATCGTCGGTGTCACTCTCAACATCAGCCCCTCTCTCTTACTTACATGAATCTTCTTCTACCCTAAGTTACATACAAATTACATAAAAAGAAAGACTAAAAACCTAAACTAAGAAATGAAAACTAAGCTAAATCCTAATATGCATTGGCCTCCAATTTTCAGCGTAGATACTGGCCTTTTATAGGCATAACCCCAACAACCAAGATCCCGGGGAGGTCGGGGGAGCAAACGCTCCCCCTAACTCCCCAAGATTGCCGCGTTTCCGCGGCCAGGGTGTGGCCAGATGGCCACACCCTGTTGGTGGGTCTCTCCGGGGGTTTCTTCTGGCTTTATCCTTTGTTGGTTTTGTCGTTTGAGCTCCGGATTCTGACGAAATGGCCTTGGATTCTTGGCTTTAACCGATCCATTCTGAGAGGATTCTTCTCAACCGGTTTCAACCTCTTGATTTTGCCCTGATTTTATGTGTACGAATTAACTCTGATTTAATTCAGAATTCTGGTGGGCTTTTGGGCTCATTTCTCTTCATCTCCTTAAGGATTGGGCCTGCAAATAAATTAAACAAATAATTAGGACAATGCAGGCTTTTATTCTAAAATAAGTATGGAAATGTGACATTAAATATGCAACATTAGCAACCAATCACACCCCCATACCTATCTTTTGCTCGTCCTCGAGCAAAACAACTAAATTATACTAAGAATTATTAGACCACTTTCGCAGGTCGCGCGATTGCACTGAGCATGTGCAACAAGCCGTTAAACCTCTAGGTTTCCCCTAGAGGACGAGTTTTGTCTCGTGAGGGTTTTCAGCGGATTACACCCACAAAATCCATAAAGAAAGAGAAATAAAGAGTTAGTATTTTTGAAAAGCATTTTGAAAGAGAAAAATATTTGAAATATGATTGTAAGATCTAAGCAATCTATAAGTTATAGGAAAACCGAATTTTTCATTCCTAAACTTAGTCTTTATTAAAAAATTTGTTATCAATTAAAGTAAGGAGTCAAATTGTACTTCTCATCTAGTCTATTACTTTACCCTAAGTCATATGCACCTTGTTATTGTGAAAATTTTTACTAAGGGTTCATTGACTCTAACTCTTATGCCTTATTTATTTATATATACTCTTTTTTTTTGTTTTATTCCTTAATTTCTTTAGGCTTTCTAATCTGCCCATGTAACAAGTCTTTAATCGATGACTCCCAAACCAGACGGTTTTAGGGCACCAGGTGAGAAAACACCCCAAAGGACTTAAGGACTCGAGCAAACAAGGCCACAAAACTAAGGATTTTATTAAATGAACCTCTTTTAGGTGTGAATGCTTATGCTTTATTAGGCACAAATACCCAGCTTAATCAGAGGATCTAATCATCTTTCGCATAAATACTAAGGCTTGCTTAGGCCAAAGCACCTAGCTAATCAATAATTAGACTTATTCATTTATATATATATATATATATATATATATATATATATATATATATATATATATATATATATATATATATTATAAGGCATAAGAATCTTTGTTTTTGAACCCTAAGTGTGTAAGTGTATGAAGTGTGCATATTTCATCAAGGTAAAGATCAAGACTAAATTACTTTGACAAATTATCTTCCTAACTCTATAAATCAAACAAATAATCTTATTTTGACCAAGTATAAGAAATCCTAATTTGGATTTTCCTATTCCTTAAAATTAACTTAATTTCTTACAAAAATAAGTCAAAATATTGTTTCTATTTTTCAAAAGTTTTTAAAAGTAAAGAAAAGTGTTATTTTTTTTATACTTTAAAGAAAAAGAAAAGTTATGTTAGACCCTCCCCCACACCTATCTCATGCATTGTCCTCAATGTATGAATTAATGCATAGATGCATGAAAAAGAAGAAAGGGAAGGAAAAAGGTTACCTTAAGGTGGTGGTTCCGGTGGTGGTCTGATTGGTCCACGAAACGCGGCCCAATCTACTTTTCTTGGGTCTCGGAGGGAACCCACCAAAAGTATCTTTAATATAACCCATTAAAAGATGAATCCATAAATGATCTTTATTAAATATTTAACCCCATCTAATTTTCATATTCCATAACTAATTTCGGAGTCAAATTTGTCAACCACCTCGTCCCAGAATGGAGTATGAAATGATAGAACAGTTGACTTGGACTCAGGAAGGACAGGAACTAATACCGACTCAGGAAGGTGACTTAAGTCAAGTAAAGGTTCAAGAGTCGAAATAGGTTCAGAAATTGGGTCCAAGTCAAGAAGTTGAAACTCCAGTCCACATGTATTTTCCAACAATGGAATGTGACCTAATATGGGTGATTCCAGTTCAGGAATGATAGGTGGAGGAATCAAAACTGACTCTAAAATATTACTCAAGTTTGGTAACAAAACGGGAGTCAAGATTGATTCAGAAAGTTGAACTGGATCACAGATTTGAGAATCTAGGTCACATATCTCATTGAGTTCAATATCAAAAAATTGAGAACTTGCCAATTTGTCAATAGGATTTTCAAAATTGTATAATTGGTCAAGTTCAATATGATCCTCAAGAATGGGTGATTCAATTTCATTATGAATTGGTACAGGATCCAATGTTGACTCCGGGAAAAGGTTGAAGTCAGGTAAAGATACCGGAGTCATTATTGAATCAGGAAGAAGAATTGGATCACTAAGTTGGGTTCAAGATCATATTCATTTTCAAGTTCTATTTCAGAAAAAGGATAACTTGCTAAACTATCAATATCTTTTTCAAAATTTGGAGTTTGGGCAAGTTCAAATGGTTGTTCTGAAATAGAATCTTGATTTCCAAAACTACATGACTCATTGGCTCTAACAGAATGGTTAGTGACATCAGGACGGTGGGAACGTAGAGATTCGACCATCATATCTATGTTACGATTACGAGTGTTTTGAGCCTGAGTCATGGTTTCAAGCATCTTTTCATAGTTGATAGGTTCATTGTTTTGATGAAAAGATGAAGAATTGTCTTGGAAGTGGTAGTGAAATTGTGAGTCCATCAGATTTTGGGATTTGTGTTTGGACTCACGCATACTCATTTCCATAATTGATGATTTACTATTTTGGACGGGTGGAACTGAGTATGAATCTTGAACATAATGTGGACTGGGTGGAGAAGGAGGGCAAGGTGGTTGGAAATTATGCTCGGGGGAGGTGAATCCCCACTGACTCGGTGAAAAGTAGAAATCATTATGGAAATTATAGTTATTAGATGGGGGGTATGGGTCATATAGATTCGGATAAGACCAATCTGGCACACTAGATTGGTCAAAGGTATGATATGCCGGGTTGGTAATATCCGAAAATAAAGTCGGTGTGTAATATGGATTATTATTGTAGTTGAAAAAATTATTATTATAGTCCATATCACACAATAGAATACAAACAAAGAAAAACAAACAAATAAATAAACAAAAAAGAAAAAAAATTCTAGCCTAAGTTAGGGTAGACTTAGGACCTAGACGACTCCTAACTGGTTAGACTGTCCACGGGAGGTCTAATGTAGACTTTAACCACAAGCTAATCAGCCAGGTCTGGGCAAGGTTGGTGGGAGGTTTTCCGTCTGAAGACGTTCCTTAATTAAATAACCACCAACCTTCGGGCTTTCGGCCCTTAATCCCTTTCTTAGACACTGATTTGGCAAGAGTCAAGTTCCAACACCTTCCCCCTTAGGATAATCTCCGAATTGAGTCCGAGATGTCCCTAGGGCCAACGTCTACTCATTTTAAGTTAGGCTTGGGTTAGTGAGTACTTGGATTCTTATTTTTGGGCTAAGGAAGGGTGATTAAATCCCCACCTTATCTTATTATTGGGTGGTGCCCTTAAGATCAGTTTTCGTGCAAGTGTACAAGATAACTAAGATGCACTCTAAGCGATATAAATCAACCAAGAGATAGTCCTATTCGAGATGCAATGCAAACATACCTTGCTCCCGCACTCTTCAACAGTAAAAATAAATGAATTGAAAAAACGCGTGCTTAAAATGCAAATGTCTAATCAATTTTTTAACTTTTGCAGCAAATGTTTTACTGTTGATTATTAGCAGGTTTTTGTGATGGCATATAAGAAATAAATAATTGCAGCAAACTAGAATTTGCAAACTAAGCAGCCCTGCAAAAAGCTGTTAGTAGTCAGCTCTTCATTGCCGCGGATCCGCAGCTTTTGCCGTGGAAACGCGGCAATTCAGAGGGCAATGGGTCTCTGCTTTTTGGAGCAGAGGTCCAAGGCCACTTGTATGTCACTGCAATAATAATTTTCTGCTTTGCTTGCCCTGTAACCTGCAACAGAGAAGAAAATTCGTTTGGTTCTAAAAAAATTTGCAATAAAAATTTAGATTTCAATAAAAACCGTTTTACCCTCCCCGGCAACGGCGCCAAAATTTGATTGAAGCCAACCTGCACACAAAATACGAGATTATAGAACTTAAGAAAGAAAATGTGCAAGTGCTCAATTCTTCCGCTATAGCAAGTGGCTATGCGGGTCGTGATCCACAAGGAGGGTTTGCGATAGAAGCGTTTACAGTTTTTTATTGAAATCTTTAAGAAAATAAGCGAAAGTTCTTCTCTGTTTTTAGTTATGAAAATGAAAAAGAAAGTTATATTAAAGTTAGAAGAAAATGGAAGATGAAGAAGTTGGAAAATTCAGAAAACAAAAGAAAGCGATTATGTACAATGAAGTGGAAAGAAGAATGAAAATGATTTGGAAGAAGTGGTTGGTGATCTAAACTAAGAAAGAAAAGAAAGAAAGAAAAGTGAAGAGATACTTACCTAGGTTGATTGATGACTTACTTGGAAACCTTTTTGCAAGTTCTACCTTTTTGCTTCGGAGGCGTTCAACGCATAGATCATAAACTCGAGCTCGGTCCCCGTGCACATTATATCGTCAAACATAAGAAGAACGAAGTGATGCGGATCTTGGAAGAGGAGAACGTCTTCATGAATTATCTCTGGCTCTCACGTAGCTTGGTTATACTTGCTTTGGAATTCACTTGTACACTCAACAAATACAACCAAGGTAAAGTAGAAGAGGAAGAGGAAAGCAAAACAAATGTAAAGTAAAGCAGAATAGAAAACAAACAAAGCATTTACCTTTATTACTTGCTGAGACAATGAAAGAAAGGAGTAGGGTACATCGTCGGTGTCACTCTCAACATCAGCCCCTCTCTCTTACTTACATGAATCTTCTTCTACCCTAAGTTACATACAAATTACATAAAAAGAAAGACTAAAAACCTAAACTAAGAAATGAAAACTAAGCTAAATCCTAATATGCATTGGCCTCCAATTTTCAGCGTAGATACTGGCCTTTTATAGGCATACCCCAACAACCAAGATCCCGGGGAGGTCGGGGGAGCAAACGCTCCCCCTAACTCCCCAAGATTGCCGCGGAAACGCGGCTATTGCCGCGTTTCCGCGGCCAGGGTGTGGCCAGATGGCCACACCCTGTTGGTGGGTCTCTCCGGGGGTTTCTTCTGGCTTTATCCTTTGTTGGTTTTATTGTTTGAGCTCCGGATTCTGACGAAATGGCCTTGGATTCTTGGCTTTAACCGATCGATTCTGAGAGGATTCTTCTCAACCGATTTCAACCTCTTGATTTTGCCCTGATTTTATGTGTACGAATTAACTCTGATTTAATTCAGAATTCTGGTGGGCTTTTGGGCTCATTTCTCTTCATCTCTTTAAGGATTGGGCCTGCAAATAAATTAAACAAATAATTAGGACAATGCAGGCTTTTATTCTAAAATAAGTATGGAAATGTGATATTAAATATGCAACATTAGCAACCAATCAAGCACCCAGCTCTACGTCCCCACCTTCACACAGAAGGATTTCCACTATAGCATCCACACAGGACTTCCCACACAGGGAACCTCCACTGAGGATTTGGGCAAGTACAACTTAGGAGTACACAACTCCTCTCTCAACAATACAGCCTCTACACTTAGAGGCAAGGAACAAAGCCAAGCAAGATCAACCTCATAATTGAGGGATAGGCACAAAGCTAAACAACCACCTCTCACTAGAGGGTCTAGGCACTTAGCCAAACAACAATCAATCTCTCATTAGAGGGATACACAATCACAATCTCCACCTCCCACTAGAGGGATACAAACACCACATTCACAATCACCTCTCACTAGGGGATATCAACACAATCACCTCTCAGTAGAGGGATATCAGAATGAATGGAAGATAATAACACTTGGTGGTCTTTCTCAACCACAAATCAATTCTTTCTTACAAAATAATGATCCTACAGATAGATAAGCTCAAGTGTGAGAAAATAAAGTATTTTGAATAATGAAAATCACTTGGAAAAATCTCCAAATAGATATAGAATTTTAGATCAAAAATCAGTTCCCAAAAGACTATTTTCTTTGAAATCTCAACACTTTAAAAACAAATAAAGATTAAAACTTTTGAACCCAAAAACTTTTGCTGAAAAACACTTAAGGGATGAATTTTCTCTCTTAAAAACTTAATCAAATCAGCAAAAGGACATGGGGTATTTATAGCCCCAATCCAAATCTGCCCCGTTAGCAGTAGGAAAGGGCAAATTTGCCCTTCCGGCCGACTTGGCGGTCGACCAGCCAACGGTCAAATTTGTGACCATTGAGCCCATCGGTCGACCGCTCGGTCGATCGGGCCTTGATCCAGAGAGCAACGGCTCTCTGGCTGATCGGCCGCTCGATCGATCGGAGCTGGATACAGAGAGTAGTACTCTCTGCCGGTCGATCGGTTGGTCGAACCGGGGCCTTTTCCAGAGAGCAGAAGCTTTCTGGCGGTCGACTGACCCGGTCGACCGGCCCACCAGCCTGGCTGCATGCACGTGCTGTGCACGTCGGTCGATCGGACCGACCGACGGACTTCTATAACGGTCGACCGGCAGACAGCCATTCCAGCCATTATAGGATTTAAAAACTTGGATTTTTGCCTTCTAAAAAAATCCAATAAAATATACATAAATTCCAAAAAAAATATGTTCTTATAAGATTGTTGAAATGCAAATATGTGTGATAAAAATTCAACACATATTTCAAACAATTTGAACTATTTTTGTGATATTGAATTTTTGCCTTAAACCAAAAAACTGTATTTTCTGAAACTATGATTTTTGAAATGGAAAACCGTTTTCTCCAAAACTCATTCAAATAAAAAAACATGATATTGAAACAACTTTGAAGCATATTGTATATGGATAGAATCCAATATAAATGAAAGATATTATATCTATGTTTTTGATATTAAATCCAAAAATAAGTTTTGTTAAAATACAAAACTCCAAATACATGAATAGGCTTATCAAAATAAGTTTTTCTAAGTATATGAATCATAGATGTGTATAGATCAAATCTAATATACATTAAATAATGTAAACTTGTTTTGATTCTTTCTATTCATGAAAACCAAGATCGGTTAAACCGAAAACCAAAACCAAAATATGAAACTTGTGTGTGTATTGTGAACTTGAGCATATCAACACTATCTAATCTTTAACACAAGATCTAAACAATTTTAAACTAAACAAACCAATGTCTTCTTCTAGAACTCCATCTCTAAGTCGACTCGATCCAAGCGTGATCCACCGAGCTTAACTGCAACCGAGTGCTAGATGTGAACTTGACGCTCGAGCTCTTGAATCACTAAGTGAAAGCTCCAAAACGCCTTTGTTGAAGCTAATCACCTACTAATATCTTGGTTAAGTATCTGAAATTAAATATCACAAGATTATTAGCAAACAATAACTACATGAGTTAATCACCATCAAACTAGAGTGAAGGGCCTCTGGGCCAACAATCTCCCCCTTTTTGATGATGACAAAACTCATGGAGTTATATATGCATGGACTAAAATTAAGCTTCAAAGAAACTCCCCCTTAACTCATGCATAGCAATAAACAACAAAGATATGAAATGAATGCTCAATATAGATAGGCATAAACATGCATTAAACAAGGAAATGAAGCAACCATGATCTTTTATACCAATGAAATAAACATGCTTTTATACCAATGAAATAAACATGCTCTTGATGCCAATTTTAAAATAAAAATGTTCTTAAAACAATGTTGCTCTTGATACCAATAAAAACTCTTGATAATAACAAAAGATGCTCTTGATACCATTGGTAAAAAGATAACAAATTTAAACAAACATGTATATATAAAACTCCAAAATATCTCTTCCCCTTTTTATCAATTCATCAACAAAGGGGTACAAATATTAAAAGAGCATAAATAATATTTTTCTCCCTTTTTGCATAAATCAAAACAAGAAAGGCATATATGCTATATACATTCATGAAGAGAAGAGACGTGAAGTTAACTCCCCATGCATACATGCATTTATATGAAAAGAGATGACTAAACCCTAATCACATAAAATAAAATATGCATTGTATAAAAGGAGCTGTGAAGCTCCTGCTACACACGTGTACTACATACCAAAGAAAGGTCAATCACTTCAATATGACATACACTCAACATGAATCTATATATAGAGAAGATGTTAAGCTTCACTTGCATATAAGCAATACAAATCAAAACATTATGATACCAATTGAAAGATATATAGATTTATTGTGAAGGTATACATCGAAATATCATGATACCACTTTATGATTCCAATTGAAAATAAACAAAACATTTTAAAGAAACCAATAGAAATTTTGATACCAATTGAAAGATATAAATATATAGGAAGTCTTGATACCAAATGAAAAAAAATTAGTATCATTTGAAAATATTTTACACTTTTGATACCAATTGAAAAACATAAACTAATCTTTTTGGTTAAACACTAATATCGTTTTGAAATAGAGATACCAAATAGAGAATAATATCAATTTAATATTCTTGATACCAATATTGAAAAAGAAACATATACCAATTGAATATAATTTTCATTAGGAGCATAGGAAATCAAATGAAAACTAAGATATCATTTTTTAACGTAAAGAGTGGGAGTAAAACACTAATTGAAGACAAAACCAATTGAAAGGTAAAACATGAATTTTCTCCCCCTTTATGAAATACTAATGAAAATGATGCATAAGCTTGTATAAGATATCAATTTAAAAATAATTGTCATTAAGGACTAATTCAAGCTTAGCATGGAAAAATTTGTGCTCAAAGATATAAAGATATAGTAAGCACAATCAAAACACACACACACACACACACACACACACACACACACACACACACATATATATATATGAAAATGTAAATATCAATCAAAATTGATATTGTTTGAAGTTGAAGCATACATATATAGAAATAAATATGTATATACAAAATAAATATCAATTGTGATACCAATTGAAAACACAATGAGAATCAAGTGTATAACTCATAATGAGCACCCTATTCATGCACGTGTTAAAATGATTTTCAATATGAGCATACAAGGCATGGTTGCCCATCTAACCACCCATTATGGGTAGGGGTTTTCAAAAATAAGTTTGAAAATAATTATAACATAATTGAAAACTCTACCAAAATAATGAATACGAACTAGTTTAATGAAAAACTTGAAAACTAGTACGAAATCCTTCAAGTAAGAAATAAAACAAGAATATATTTCATGAAAATATGAGAATCACATAGTCACTCAAAATCTATATAGCAGATATAATACTCATGAAAATAACGTTATGAGGAAAGCATCATGTAATATGAGTGTGGGAATCATGTAATCAACAAAAACATGGAATGTGACATTAGGGCTCAATATGAAATTCTTTTACAAGCATGAAAATTATGAAAATCATCAAAATTCAATTTTCATCAAAATAATTCGAACTTCACGGCATATATATGTTTTGTCAAAACTAAAGGTATACATACATATCCAAAGACAATTGAGTCTATAAAGAAATGTTGCATGAAAGGCAAATGACTCAGGGTATACATGTATATTCAATAGTTTTGACAAAATTAACATATACATGAAGCTAAAACATATTATCATGAAAAACATGTCCAAAATAGGGAATTCAAGTCAAAATACATGAATCATCAAAACTAGGCTATACTAGTACATCCAATGGGTACAAATGAACATTTAGGCACAAACATATAATAATCTATTTGTGGCTCACTAGTTGTACAAGTATATACACAAATTTTAATAAAAACTACATCTAAGCATGTAATCAAATCATGAAGTGCAAAACTTATAAACCAAAACAAATGTGATCGTTATGTTAATACACATGTATTAGACTAGGATATACACAATAGATAAACTAAAGTGAATACACAAAAATAATGGTCCATATAAATATGGGAGTATCTCAAATACTAATTATGTATATCACTAATCAAATTATCATGACATTTATTATAATAATCAAGACATGCTAAAAATCAATGACATGAAAAGCATGTAAACATAAATGGGAGTTAGAGATTGTTATCAAAACCATGAGGGTACATCTCTATGTCTCCAAATCAAGGTGGTCCTCCCACCAAACTCCCCTTGAAAGTGATGCATCCAAAATAGTTACCATTTAGATTGGAGCGCATCCACTTCAAGGCACCATCAATCTCGCATCAAGTGAGAGCCCACACCTACATAAATAAAATAGGGGTGGATTTAGGTACCCATACTCTTTGGGTCTATGGGGTTTAGCACCTTTCCTAACCCAAACAAATTTATTTACTAAATTTACATCATGTACTCTATCATAACAAAACTTAGCAAGGTGGCCCTTACGTCCACAATTTGTACAAGTGTACACATAAGCATACATAGTGTTGTGTGCATGAACATGAGACGCATGTGTATGCCGTGGTTTGTGTGCATACATATTTGGAGCTTGTTTCTTTTGAAACATGAATTCCAGCCGTGTGTGGTTAATAGCACACTGGCTTAAAGTGGTGCCCAAACAATCAACATTATTCTTCAACATATAAATATCATTTTCAATCATGGAAGAAGAGGTGCATGCAATATATACACTAGGTGGTGAAGCTACTCTAGCATGACAAACATGAGAATCTAAATCATTTTTCAAAGAAATATTTTTCTTAGAAACTAAATCCAAATCCTTTGAAATTAAAGCAAATTTCATTTTCAAAGATTCATTTTCTTTTATAGCAAAATCAAGTGTAACGCCCCGATCCCAAGGATACGGAGACGTTATGGCGAAGTACATACGTGAGGTGAAAACACACTCACGCGTACGTTAAGCCATAGTACAGGACATAGCCTCCATATAGACAAGGGGTCCAGCAGGGAAAGAAGTACAAGAATACGTGCAGAAAGGGGTTAGCGATCATAACAGATATAAAAACAGGGATAAAAGAGATAACAGGAACAAAGCACAAAGATACCTATGAAGGATCTCGATGGTGAGTCTCCTCTGTGACTCCAATGGACTATCTGACAATACGATAACTCGGATCTCCAACCTGGGCATGCAAACCCAGGGTCATCAGAAAGCGACCTAGTGAGTGGTAAAATGAAGGAGGCAATAATATGTACTATAATAATACAAGCACAATAATAATAGATAAGACATGCTGTTGTAATAGTGATACCATATCCTAAGCATATAATAAGCATATAAGTAGCAGCAGAAGTATCTAAACATGAAAGATATAAGCATGTTATCTTTTAATACCATTATTACCTAGCCGGTTATCATTTGGTCATGTCTTTAGGCGTGTCCGGTTTATATCATAAATACTGTCGTCTAGTGGTGACGTGATAGCAGTGACCATACAGGTGGGCATATGAAAACAGAATAGATACAATGCAGAACATGCGTAGTATGCCACCACAGAAAGAGTAACATGTACCAGGCAAAGTAACAGATTTACATGTAACACGATAGCGGATAAATGATCAGGTACAGAAACAATTACAACTAAACAAGTGAATACATGTATCAGGCAATCCATGTTATTTATACAATAGTAGCAATCAGTACCACCTGGTATTTTAATCAATCTCTTTCAGTGTCCCATACCACTGGCAGTTCATACTGGAGCCCGCACTCCAGTCGAACCCATCAGGACATGGCCTACGGGTACCATTATCCAGACGAGAGAATGACCAAATAACAAGTGTTCCCGACGTCACTATTGTGTATACTGTTTTATGATGTTAATTGAAAACCATAGTCGAAGAGCTCTTATCGGGTGGTGTATCCCGTGCATACCCGGGACAACGGCCTTAAACAGACCCCTGGCTGCTGAGACCAGGGCCAGCCCGCTAAGGCTGTAACATGTAACAGGAATCTCAATGAGCTAAAACATAACGGGAAACGAGATGCTCATGAGTAACAGACGGTAGCCAGCACTACCCTGTCCCCTGCAGTGGGACAAATAATGGATCCAGACATCCACCCGATATGATCTAATCAACCGTCAAGTCTCCCCCATACCCAAGTTATCTTTATTATCGTTCACTATACAGGATAACAGGAACAAGTACGATAACATGTCATGAGCTCTGTTGATAGCATGAAAAACGATAACGGGAAATGGGAAAACAATAGCTGTGGAATTCCACACATTGCATATCAACAGCTCATGTATCCAGTAACGGGAATATCAATCTCAGAACGGGAAATAATCATGTAACGGGAATAATAATATCAATCACGAGAAACAAGCATATAACAAGAATACGGGGATAACATGGAACAATAAGACATGTAATATGCACGGGGATCTATATGACAAGAATAGTGAAACCAAACATGCATGTGTGACCGTGATATGTAAACATGCCGTGTATGATGATATGTATGATGATGATAATAATATGAAATGCGGTAGTCCGTACATGGTTATATCCGTGTACCAGTGGAATATCTATGTATAGCAATAATCCGTGTAATATCTCTGCGATAGTACATGTAATAACAATGATCAGTGTAGAATATAGTGAACTTACAGTATTCGTGTAATGATGATATGTGACGTGTCATAGTATTTGTGCAACGGTGATACCAGTGTCCCGTGTGACAGGTTATGTAAGTCACAGTGAATATGTAGGAGATATCAGTGTCCCGTCTAACAAGTCGCTATGTAACAGATAGACATGAATCAAGGTGGGTACCATTACAGTATTAAACTAATGAGCTCTTGTTACTTATCAAGTTAATCTCGTTAACTAACCACCCATCCAGATATACCTATACATGGTATACTAACTCAGGTAATCTCTATCTCTATGTTGTAATTACAGGGATGTCCCCACAATGACATTTGTAGGAAACAATAATTATTAAAGAGTATGACATTTTTAATAAACAATAATTTTAAGGATTTTTCGATAATTAAGCAATCATCACTTGTACTAAATATGATAAAAATATAATTTATAAAAATAAAACACTCACAAACTAGCCATGGAAAGGTAGCTCTCTTTCCCATGATCGCAACGGATTCAGAATCGTCCAAATCGGAGTCCGGATGCTCCCGATATCGCCCGAACGCTAAAAATAATAAAATGGGGTCAAATATGTAATAAGAATATTTAAATGCAAATAATAAATAGTAGAAGGGGGTTTTCTGCAAATTACCTTTATTGAGTTTAGATGCGGGTTTGGGCTCATAAAGGGTCGGGTTTGGATCCAATATCCAAACCCAGAAGTGGGTAGTGGGTTAATGGGTAGGGCTTCTTGGGTAATGAGTTTCCAATCAACCAATCGGAGTATAGTGGGTTCGGGTGTAAACCCGAACCCAACAATACACACATACTCACACACACACACACACAAACACGCACACACACTCTCACATACAGCGCACACACACACACACACACACAGCGTGCGCACACACACAGCACATCACACACACACACACACACAACACACACACAAAACACACACACACACATACCCACAGCAGCAGCAGCAACGCTGCTGCTGCGCCCGCCTTGGCCGGCCACTGGCCGGGCTGGCCGGAGGCGCCTACCGCGGCCCATGCCGGCGGCGCCCTCCACGGCCCACACCGGCGGCGTCTCCCGCAGCCCACGCCGGTGGCAGGGGAGAGAGAAAGGGGGAGAGAGAGAGTTTACCAGGGAGAGAGAGAGAGAAGAAAAAGAGAGGGAGAGGGAGGGTTTGAGAGAATTAGAGAGAGTTAGGAGAGAGAGGAAGGATTTAACGCAGGGGAAAGGCGGTGAAAGTGATGGTGGTGGAGGAGTCTTCCAGCGAAAGGAAAGAAAAAGAAAAGAAAAGAAAAGGTTTAAATTAATAAAATAATATTATTTAATTTGGCCCAAAATTTGACTAACTCCGAACGGTGCTCAAAAATTACAGAAAATAGGAAATATTATCTTGAGACGTAGTATAAAAATGGTTTGGTGAAATTCAATCTGGTTTTCCAATTAAAAATCCCAGAGTGTCGCCGATACCGGGCGACACCGGTTTGGTCGGATTTTCGATAAATTCAGAAAAATCCCCAAAAATACCCTAACGTAGATAATATGATTCTAAGACATATGATGAAAGCAGATTCTCAAAATATAACTCCATTTGTGAAAGAAAAATCGTAAAGCCTATTATCGGTATCGGTCGACACCGACTACGGAGATTTTCCAAAATAATCCAGAAAAATTTCAGAAAATCCTGAAAATTTAAAATATTAGAAAATGATTTTTGAAACTGAATTTAGCTCAAACGGACTACCACGGATGTTAAAGCAATTTTATACATCGTATCGCATACTGATACTGTGATACGTACATCAGGGATCAGGGGGTTACATCAAGCTTTGAAGGTAAAGCCTCATTTTTCTTCAAAACAATTTCACAATCATTTCTATTTTTCAAATTTCATTTCTTTTAGGGCAAGTTCAAGTCTAGAAGACAAATTTTCATTTTCTTCTTTTAATTTTGAACTATTCCTTTTCAAACTTTTATTCTTTGAAATCAATCTTTCACAACCTTTAGCTAGTTCATAATCTGAAGCATGCGCTTCCATACACTCATTATAAAAGGAATTAGAACCATCATCTAGTTGAGTATCTGAATATACCTCAAGGGAGTCATTCCCTTGGACCATGTTGCATGCATCGTCGGATTCATCCTTACTAGATTCCTTCTCCATTAAGTTTGGCGTTTGAAGCTTTGGAGAGGTCAACGTGTTCCACACTGTAAAAGAGGAATCACAATGAGAAACCATCAAAAGATATTCTTTGCTAAGCGTACTCCTAAGTGCCTCAAGGGCTTGTTCATTGGCCCCTATATGCTTGCTATTACCAAGATAGGATTTCTTGGTAGCTGCAAGGAAAACATGCAAACCTATAGTCTTGAGATACACACTCATCTTAAACTTTCATATATCGATGTTAAAAACATCAAACATAGGAGGGGTCTTAAATTCATGAGTGTAAACAATATATGTGCAAATGCAACTACTAGATTAGCAACCAAGATCACACTCCTAGGTAGTTAAACCTAATATCAGGAGCATAGGCTCTGATACCAATTGAAAGTACACCTAGAGGGGGGTGAATAGGTGTAAGGCTAATCCATGACAAATAATGAGGAATTTAAAAACTATTTGCTACACACTTAGTGTAACCAAAGAGTGTAGCTGAGTTCCCGGTGAAGGGCTCTGGACTAACTCCTATTGATTCCTCTGAATAAGAGTTGAGGTGCTATATGAAGTTCTCTTGGTTTAACACAAGTATGACACACAATCAAACACAAGCATATAAGATATGAATGATATGATGCAATGCACAATGTAAGAGAGGGAGTTTAGAGATAGTGGATCAAACACAAATACCAAGATATGTTACGACGTTCGAGCACCCAGCTCTACGTCCCCACCTTCACACAGAAGGATTTTCACTATAGCGTCCACACAGGACTTCCCACACAGGGAACCTCCACTGAGGATTTGGGCAGGTACAACTTGGGAGTACACAACTCCTCTCTCAACAACACAGCCTCTACACTTAGAGGCAAGGTATAAAGCTAAGCAAGATAAACCTCACAATTGAGGGATAGGCACAAAGCTAAACAACCACCTCTCACTAGAGGGTCTAGGCACTTAGCCAAACAACAATCAACCTCTCATTAGAGGGATACACAATCACAATCTCCACCTCTCACTTGAGGGATACAAGCATCACTTCCACAATCACCTCTCACTAGGGGATATCAACACAATCACCTCTCAGTAGAGGGATATTAGAATGAATGGAAGGTAATAACACTTGGTGGTCTCTCTCAACCACAAACCAATTCTTTCTCACAAAATAATGATCCTACAGATAGGTAAACTCAAGTGTGAGAAAATAAAGTATTTTGAATAAAGAAAATCACTTGGGAAAATCTCTAATTAGATATAAAGTTTTAGATCAAAAACCAATTCCCAAAAGACTCTATTTTCTTTGAAATCTCAACACTTAAAAAACAAATAAAGATTAAAACTTTTGAACCCAAAAACTTTTGCTGAAAAACACTTAAGGGATGTGAAAATTTTCTCTCTTAAAAACATAATCAAATCAGCAAAGGATATGGGGTATTTATAGCCCTAATCCAAATCTGCCCCGTTGGCAGTAGGAAAGGGCAAATTTACCCTTCCGGTCGACTGGGCGGTCGACCAGCCAACGGTCAAATTTATGACCACTGAGCCCATCGGTCGACCGCTCGGTCGATCGGGCCTGGATCCAGAGAGAAACAGCTCTTTGCCTGATCCTCCACTCGGTCGGCCGGAGCTGGATACAGAGAGCAGAACTCTCTGTCGGTCGACCGGTCGGTCGACCAGCACCTTTTCCAGAGAGCAGAAGCTCTCTGGCGGTCGACCGACCCGGTCGACCGGCCTGCCAGCCTAGCTGCGTACACGTTCTGTGCACGTCAGTCGATCGGACTGGTCGATCGACTTCTGTACCGGTCGACCGGCCCTGTCGACCGGCAGACAGCCAGTCCAGTCATTATAGGATTTAAAAACTTGGGTTTTTGCCTTCTAAAAATCCCATAAAATACACATAAATTTCACAAAAATATGTTCTTATAAGATCTTTAAAATACAAATATGTGTGATAAAAATTCAACACATATTTCAAATAATTTGAACCATTTTTGTGATATTGAAATTTTCCTTAAACCAAAAATTGTATTTTCCGAAACTAGGATTTTTGAAATGGAAAACCGTTTTCTCCAAAACTCATGTAAATACAAAAACATAATATTGAAACAACTTTGAAGCATATTGTATATGGATAGAATCCAATATACATGAAAGATATTATATCTATAGTTTTGACATTAAATCCAAAAATAAGTTTTGTTAAAATATAAAACTCCAAACACATGAATAGGCTTATCAAAATAAGTTTTTCTAAGTATATGAAGCATAAATGTATATAGATTAAATCTAATATACATTAAACGATGTAAACTTATTTTGATTCAATCTATTCATGAAAATTAAGACCGGTTAAACCGAAAACAAAACCAAAACATGAAACTTGTGTGTGTATTGTGAACTTGAGCATATCAACACTATCTAATCTCTAACAAAAGCTCTAAACAATCTTAAACTAAGCAAAACGATGTCTTCTTGTAGAACTCCGTCTCCAAATTGACTCGATCCAAATGTGATCCACCAAGCTTGACTCTAACCAAGTGTTAGATGTGAACTTGACGCTCGAGCTCTTGAATTACCAAGTGAAAGCTCCAAAACACCTTTGTTGAAGCTAATCACCTACTAATATCTTGGTTAAATATATGAAACTAAATATCACAAGATTATTAGTAAACAATAACTACATGAGTTAACCATCATCAAAATTAGAGTGAAGGGCCTTTGGGCCAACACTTACTGCCCGTTCTACCAAGCTGGAATCTCTTTAAGTACAACTGGCCATGAAAAGATTCTTGTCAGAAGAAAAATTGAGAGTTTAAGCTTGGGTAGAGGTTGAGAAAGCATGCCAGTGTGCGATTCAACGCCTCCGAGACCAAATTCACTCTTTGGCTAAGCGAGATTAAGCACCCTCCTCCTTTTGTATCTCCCCTTTTTGTATCTCTCCCTTTTTTGTAGCACTCCACTTATCAAATAAGAGAGTATTTATATTACTTTTATCATTTTAATATAAATAATAAAATTTATCAAATTTTGTCTTATTTTTGTTCCTTCTTTGCGCTTGAAAATCAGACGGACTTTTTGTTGCATGAGGAGAACACAGCTTTCACAACCGCGGCTCTTGACTATTATGGAGACAAAGTCTTTAGCCATTTGCTAAGACACGATTATGAGTTGTAGAGGAGAAGCTCAGGCATCACTAAGTTGTTGGTGAGACGTGGTCCTGAACTTTAGGGGAGACGCAACTTTGAATTTTGAGAGAGACGGGACTCTGAATTGTTAAGAGACGTGGTTCTAAATTTTGGGGAGAACGCGACTCTAAATTGAGGAGAGACGCAGCCCTAAATTAATGAAGGGACACAACCCTTGGATATTGAAGAGATAAACTCTTCAACTTGCTGGAGGGGACGTATCCCTCAGTTGTCGAAGAGATGCGACCCTGCAATTTTCAACTTGCTGGAGGGGATGCAACCCTCGGTTATCGAAGAGACACAGTCTTCATTTTATTAAGGGAACACAGCCTTCAACTTGTTAGAGATGATGCGGCCTTCGATTTGTGAAGCGACGCGGACTTCAAAATGTGGCACTTGACGTGTCACTTACAGTTATAAATATAAGATTCTGATGATGCGACTCTTTATGCGCGAAGATCTCGCTAGATCTTTCGAGGTTTAGCCGGCGTTGACTATTGGGGACACGTGTCGTTGGGACCTCTCGGGGCAAAAATCCATGTGTCTTAGTCAGACTAGACTTGAGATTCGCATCGTGAATTAAGGCTATTAATTAGCCTTTAAGAACACCTTTGATTTTTATATCGTTAACTAATTACTATTAGCGAGCCTATAAATAGGCCATGAGCCTTTTAACAGTCATTTATCTTGACTGTTTTTCTTTACAGGCATGTGCTCTGAAGAACCTTTAGAGTTCTTAGGCCGTCTACTTCTATAGGCCTACATCCTAAAAAACTTTCAGAGTTCTTTGAAAGAACCCAAAGCTCCGATGTTTTCTTGCAATCTTCTTCAATGATTATCACTATTAAGGGATTTCAAAATAAAAAAGCATCCCTTCTGGTGCTTTCACCGCCGTGTCTTAATGGATGATGTCCTCCCTTCAAAGAACTCTTCTTCAGGTAGGAAATGGCCTTTGCCATAACAAGACTTTGTTTCCTTGGGGCTCTTCATCGCCGATCATAAAGAGACTGTCTCTTGATCTCTTCTTGAAACTTCTTTCTCGAAGTTAAGACAGTTGACTTGAAATCCATATGCTCATGCTCTGTCCTTGATCTCTTCCTGAATTTTCTAAAACTTCTTTCTTGAAGTTTAGATAGTCAACTTGAAATCACTGCGTCCATGCCCTGCCAACGTGATCTTCACGTTAACTGATAAAAAATGAGCTCGAAGATTTCTGAGTCCCAAGTTCTTCAGGCACGAGCGTGGTGAACTCTGTGTTTTGAGGCCTTAAACATGGGTCTCGCATATGAGACTCGCGTCTGGAGTTCATAACTTAGAAAATTTTTAAGACTTGTGTCTGCTTTTTTGATATCTTTAGACACGAGCGTGGTGAACTCTACGTCTCGAAGTCTTAGATGCGAGTCTCTCATATAAGACTGATTGAGGCTAAACCTGCACACAAAATACAGAATTATAGAACTTTAGAAAGGAGATGTGCAAGTGCTCAATTCTTCCGCTATAGCAAGTGGCTATGCGGGTCGTGATCCACAAGGAGGGTTTGCGATGGAAGCTTTACGGTTCTTTATTGAAATCGTTAAGAAAACAAAACAAAAGTTCTTCTCTGTTTTAAAGTTATAAAAATGGAAAAAGAAAGTACAGTTAAAGTTAGTAGAAAATGGAAGATGAAGAAGTTGGAAAATTCAGAAAACAAAAGAAAGCGATTATGTACAATGAAGTGGGAAGAAGAATGAAAATGATTTGGAAGAAGTGGTTGGTGATCTAAACTAAGAAAGAAAAGAAAGAAAGAAAAGTGAAGAGATACTTACCTAGGTTGATTGATGACTTACTTGGAAACCTTTTTGCAAGTTCTACCTTTTTGCTTCGGAGGCGTTCAACGCATAGATCATAAACTCGAGCTCGGTCCCCGTGCACATTATATCGTCAAGCATAAGAAGAATGAAGTGATGCGGATCTTGGAAGAGGAGAACGTCTTCATGAACTATCGCTGGCTCTCACGTAGCTTGGTTATACTTGCTTTGGAATTCACTTGTACACTCAACAAATACAACCAAGGTAAAGTAGAAGAGGAAGAGGAAAGCAAAACAAATGTAAAGTAAAACAGAATAGAAAACAAACAAAGCATTTACCTTTATTACTTGCTGAGACAATGAAGAAAGGAGTAGGGTACATCGTCGGTGTCACTCTCAACATCAGCCCCTCTCTCTTACTTACATGAATCTTCTTCTACCCTAAGTTACATACAAATTACATAAAAAGAAAAGAAAAACCTAAACTATAAAGAATTAAAACTAGGCTAAATCCTAATCTGCTTTGGCCCCCTTTTTCAGCGTAGATACTGGCCTTTTATAGGCATAACCCCAACAACCAAGATCCCGGGGAGGTCGGGGGAGCAAACGCTCCCCCTAACTCCCCAAGATTGCCGCGGAAACGCGGCCCAAGCTGCGTTTCCGCGGCCAGGGTATGGCCAGATGGCCACACCCTGTTGGTGGGTCTCTCCAGGGGTTTCTTCTGGCTTTATCCTTTGTTGGTTTTGTCGTTTGAGCTCCGGATTCTGACGAAATGACCTTGGATTCTTGGCTTTAACCGATCGATTCTGAGAGAATTCTTCTCAACCGGTTTCAACCTCTTGATTTTGCCCTGATTTTGTGTGTGCGAATTTATTCTGATTTAATTCAGAATTCTGGTGGGCTTTTGGGCTCATTTCTCTTCATCTCCTTAAGGATTGGGCCTGCAAATAAATTAAACAAATAATTAGGACAATGCAGGCTTTTATTCTACAATAAGTATGGAAATATGACATTAAATATGCAACATTAGCAACCAATCACACCCCCATACCTATCTTTTGCTCGTCCTCGAGCAAAACAACTAAGCTATACTAAGGATTATTAGACCACTTTCGCAGGTCGCGCGATTGCACTGAGCATGTGCAACAAGCCGTTAAACCTCTAGGTTACCCCTAGAGGACGAGTGTTGTCTCGTGAGGGTTTTCAGCGGATTGCACCCACAAAATCCATAAAGAAAGAAAAATAAAGAGTTAGTATTTTTGAAAAGCATTTTGAAAGAGAAAATATTTGAAATATGATTGTAAGATCTAAACAATCTATAAGTTATAGGGAAACCAAATTTTTCATTCCTAAACTTAGTCTCTATTCAAAAATTTGTTATCAATCAAAGTAAGGAGTCAAATTGTACTTCTCATCTAGTCTATTACTTTACCCTAAGTCATATGCACTTGTGACTGTGAAAATTTTGACTAAGGGTTCATTAACTCTAACTCTTATGCCTTATTTTATTTGTATATATATATATATCTTTTTTTTGGTGGTATTATTCCTTAGTTTAGGCTTTCTAATCTGCCCATGTGACGAGCCTTTAATCGATGACTCCTAAACCAGACGGTCTTAGGGCACCAGGTGAGAAGACACCCCTAGGACTTAAGGACTCGAGCAAACAAGGCCACAAAACTAAGGATTTTATTATATGAACCTCTTTTAGGCATGAATACTTTATGATTTATTAGGCACAAATACCCAGCTTAATTAGAGGATTTTTCTTTTCAAACTTATCTAATCATCTTTCGCATAAATACTAAGGCTTGCTTAGGCCAAAGCACCTAGCTAATCAATAATTAGACCTTTTTTTTTTATATAAGGCATAAGAATCTTTGTTTTTGAACCCTAAGTGTGTAAGTGTATGAAGTGTGCATATTTCATCAAGGTAAAGATCAAGACCAAATTACTTTGACATATTTTCTTCCTAACCCTGAAAATCAAACAAATAATCTTATTTTGACCAAGTATAAGAAATCCTAATTTGGATTTTCCTATTCCTTAAAATTAACTTAATTTCTTACAAAAATAAGTCAAAATATTGTTTCTATTTTTCAAAAAGTTTTTAAAAGTAAAGAAAAATGTTATTTTTTTTTATTTTAAAGGAAAAGAAAAGTTATGTTAGACCCTCCCCCACACCTATCTTATGCATTGTCCTCAATGTATGAATTAATGCATAGATGCATGAAAAAGAAGAAAGGGAAGGAAAATGGTTACCTTAAGGTGGTGGTTCCGGTGGTGGTCTGATTGGTCCACGAACGCGGCCCAATCAACTTTTCTTGGGTCTCGGAGGAACCCACCAGAAGTATCTTTAATACAACCCATTAAAAAGATATATCCATGAAGGATTTTTATTAAATATTTGACCCCATAAAATTTCCATATTTCATAATTGATTTCGGAGTCAAATTTATCAACCACCTCGTCCCAGAATGGAGTATGAAATGATAGAATGATTGACTTGAACTCATGAAGGATAGGAACTAATACCGACTCAGGAAGGTGACTTAAATCAAGTAAAGGTTCAAGAGTCGAAATTGGTTCAGGAATTGGGTCCAAGTCAAGAAGTTGAAACTCAAGTCCACATGTATTTTCCAACAATGGAATGTGACCTAATATGGGTGATTCTAGTTCAGGAATGATAGGTGGAGGAATCAAAACTGACTCTAAAATATTACTCAAGTTTGGTAACAAACGGGAGTCAAGATTGATTCAGAAAGTTGAACTGGATCACAGATTTGAGAATCTAGGTCACATATCTCATTGAGTTCAATATCAAAAAATGGAGAACTTGCTAATTTGTCAATAGGATCTTCAAAAGTGTAAAGTTGGTCAAGTTCAACATGATCCTCAAAGATAGGTGATTCAATTTCTTTATGAATTAGTACAGGATCCAATGTTGACTCCGGGAAAAGATTGAAGTCAGGTGAAGATACCGGAGTCATAATCGAATCAGGAAATAGAATTGAATCACTAAGTTGGGGTTCAGGATCATAATCATTTTCAAGTTCACATGGTTGTTCTGAAATGGAATCTTGATTTCCAAAACTACATGACTCTTCGGCTCTAACAGAATAGTTAGTGACATCAGGACGGTGGGAACGTAGAGATTCGACCATCATATCTATGTCACGATTACGAGTGTTTTGAGCCTGAGTCATGGCTTCAAGCATCTTTTCATAGTTGATAGGTTCATTGTTTTGATGAAAAGATGAAAAATTGTCTTGGAAGTGGTAGTGAAATTGTGAGTCCATCAGATTTTGGGATTTGTGTTTGGACTCACGCATACTTATTTCCATAATTGATGGTTTCCTATTTTGGACGGGTGGAACTGAGTATGAATCTTGAATATAATGTGGACTGGGTGGAGAAGGAGGGCAAGGTGGTTGGAAATTATGCTCAGGGGAGGTGAATCCCCACTGACTCGGTGAAGAGTTGAAATCATTATGGAAATTATAGTTATTAGATGGGGGGTATGGGTCATATTGATTCGGATATGACCAATCCGGCACACTAGGTTGGTTAAAGTCATGATATGCCGGGTTGGTAATATCCGAAAATGAACTTGGTCTGTAATATGGATTATTATTAAAGTTGAAAGAATTATTATTATAAGCCATATCACACAATAGAATACACACAATAAAGAAAGATAAGCAAACAAATAAACAAACAAGAAAGAAAAAAATGCTAACCTAAGTTAGGGTAGACCTAGACCTAGACGACTCCTAACTGGTTAGACTGTCCACGGGAGGTTTAATGTAGACTTTGACCACAAGCTAATCAGCCAGGTCAGGGCAAGGTTGGTGGGAGGTTTTCCGTCAAAAGACGTTCCTTAATTAAATAACCACCAACCTTCGGGCTTTCGGCCCTTAATCCCTTTCCTAGACACTGATTTTGCAGGAGTCAGATTCCAACATTTTTCCCCTTAGGATAATCTCCTAATTGAGTCCGAGATGTCCCTAGGGCCAACGTCTATTCATTTTAAGTTAGGCTTGGGTTAGTGAGTGCTTGGAATGTGATTTTTGGGTTAAGGAAGGGTGATTAAATCCCCACCTTATCTTGTTATGGGTTAGTGCCCTTAAGATCAATTTGCGCAAGTGTACAAGATATGTAAGATTCACTCAAAGCGATATAAATCAACCAAGAAGTGAGTCCTATGCTAAATGCAATGCATACATACCTTGCTCCAGCACTCTTCAACAGTAAAAAATAAAGGAATTAAAAAGACACGTGCCTAAAATGCAAATGTCTAATCAATTTTTTATCTTTTCAACAAATATTTTACTGTTGATTATTAGCAGGCTTATGTTATGGCATATAAGAAAAATTAAAGTTGCAGCAAACTAGAATTTGTAAACTAAGCAGCCCTGCAAAAAGCTGTTAGTAGTCAACTCGTCCTTGCCGCGGATCCGCGGCTTTTGCCGTGGAAACGCGGCAATTCAGAGGGCCCATGGTCTCTGCTTTTTGGAGCAGAGACCCAAGGCCACTTGTATGTCACTGCAATAATAATTTTCTGCTTTGCTTGCCCTGTAACCTGCAACAGAGAAGAAAATTCGTTTAGTTCTAAAAAATTTGCAATAAAAATTCAGATTTCAATAAAAACCGTTTTACCCACCCCGGCAACGGCGCCAAAATTTGATTGAGGCTAAACCTGCACACAAAATACAGAATTATAGAACTTTAGAAAGGAGATGTGCAAGTGCTCAATTCTTCCACTATAGCAAGTGGCTATGCGGGTCGTGATCCACAAGGAGGGTTTGCGATGGAAGCTTTACGGTTCTTTATTGAAATCGTTAAGAAAACAAAACAAAAGTTCTTCTCTGTTTTAAAGTTATAAAAATGGAAAAAGAAAGTATAGTTAAAGTTAGTAGAAAATGAAAGATGAAGAAGTTGGAAAATTCAGAAAACAAAAGAAAGCAATTATGTACAATGAAGTGGAAAGAAGAATGAAAACGATTTGGAAGAAGTGGTTGGTGATCTAAACTAAGAAAGAAAAGAAAGAAGAAAAGTGAAGAGATACTTACCTAGGTTGATTGATGACTTACTTGGAAACCTTTTTGCAAGTTCTACCTTTTTGCTTCGGAGGCGTTCAACGCATAGATTATAAACTCGAGCTCGGTCCCCGTGCACATTATATCGTCAAGCATAAGAAGAACGAAGTGATGCGGATCTTGGAAGAGGAGAACGTCTTCATGAACTATCGCTGGCTCTCACGTAGCTTGGTTATACTTGCTTTGGAATTCACTTGTACACTCAACAAATACAACCAAGGTAAAGTAGAAGAGGAAGAGGAAAGCAAAACAAATGTAAAGTAAAGCAGAATAGAAAAAAACAAAGCATTTACCTTTATTACTTGCTAAGACAATGAAAGAAAGGAGTAAGGTACATCGTCGGTGTCACTCTCAACATCAGCCCCTCTCTCTTACTTATATGAATCTTCTTCTACCCTAAGTTCATACAAATTACATAAAAATAAAAGAAAAACCTAAGCTATAAAGAATTAAAACTAGGCTAAATCCTAATCTGCTTTGGCCCCCTTTTTCAGCGTAGATACTGGCCTTTTATAGGCATAACCCCAACAACCAAGATCCCGGGGAGGTCGGGGAGCAAACGCTCCCCCTAACTCCCCAAGATTGCCCCGGAAACGCGGCCGAAGCCGCGTTTCCCGCGGCCAGGGTGTGGCCAGATGGCCACACCCTGTTGGTGGGTCTCTCCGGGGGTTTCTTCTGGCTTTATCCTTTGTTGGTTTTGTCGTTTGAGCTCCGGATTCTGACGAAATGACCTTGAATTCTTGGCTTTAACCGATCGATTCTGAGAGGATTCTTCTCAACCGGTTTCAACCTCTTGATTTTGCCCTGATTTTGTGTGTGCGAATTTATTCTGATTTAATTCAAAATTCTGGTGGGCTTTTGGGCTCATTTCTCTTCATCTCCTTAAGGATTGGGCCTGCAAATAAATTAAACAAATAATTAGGACAATGCAGGCTTTTATTCTACAATAAGTATGGAAATGTGACATTAAATATTCAACATTAGCAACCAATCAAAGACCTGCATCTGGAGTTCATGACTTAGAAAATTTTTAATGCCCGTGTCTGCGCCTTTAATATATGCCCTGCGTTCAATCATCAAATGCGAGTCTAAAGTTGGGTTGTGCGTTCAAATCCATATTTTTTTATATTCGCAGAGTGTGGTAAACTCTGCGTCTTAAAGCTTTAAATGCGAGATTCGTGTATAAGACTCGCGTCTGGAGTTCATGACTTAAGACTCGCATCTGTGCTTCTGGATTCATATTTTCTGTCTTTTGTAAAAATTTAACCCACGAGTTTTTTCTTCTTGCAGGTCTTGGCTGTATCGATGGTGTTGGTTTTAGTATCTTTGTCGCGTCCATTGAGGTGACATGAAACATCAAATTTATTCAATTGGCGACCACTTGAGAAGTCAGAGCTTCTGTCCAAGGGTGAGGAAGATCCGTGCGATTCTCCATACACATTAAGATGTTATTAGGCATGATGCACTAGTAATGTCTCAGATCCATCCTGATTATAATGAGCATGGCGGATTTAAAGGTCACGAGAAATAGGACATCGCCAGTAAGGTCTCGGATCCTCCCTTCACCAATCTTATTCAAAGAGGTGACAGCAATGAAAAAATCATACTCATTGGATGACTTTCTGGTGGCGGAGCTTGCAATTAAGCGAAGGATTACGGTCTTATGAAGATCTTCGCACCAGCTGGTCGGGTGGAATTAGAATGCTCTCTTGCATTTCGACCTCGAGAAGTACCATTGTTCTCAAGAGGAGAGAAAGTTAATCTGTTGTTCCCAACCACAGTCAACAAGATGAACTTTATGTATCTTCAATATTTTAAGGAGTGAGTTCAATCTTTCGCTAAGCAAGAGGGACTTCTTTGTACTCCTTTATTTTAACACTTAATCTTATTGAATAAGACGGAGTTTTGTATTGCTTTCACATATATGAATATCAATAAAGCAGTGACACATTCTTTTTAGCCTTCTCATTTGTCTTGACTTCTTTTTGACATTGAAAATCAGACAAGTGATTACCTTCGATTTGCTAGAATTATGATATTAACTCAGCAAGTAAAAGTAAGAAAAATTCCATTTTAGGAATTTAAGGTTACTGTCAGATGTGTGATATCAACTTGACAGGAGTGGGATAATTTCTGTGGACTTGTCATTCTATAGATGAGAATGACAAGTGAAGTTTTTACTCCGCATAAGATTGTGATTAAGTTTATCATTAGAGGTTTAGTGTTAACATAATTAAGCCTCAATTGGAGAGCAGAGAGAACACTGGGACGGGTTTCAAAACAGTTTTGACTTTCTTTTTGGCAGCAAGCTCTTAAGATTGGACTGGCAATCTTCTGAGATACTTTGAGCTCGATCTTGTCTGGATTTTAGTTTCCGTGAGTGTATTGTTAAACTTTTGAAGCCATCAGAGATGATCATCATGAGTGTCTAAATACAAAGTTTGGACCTAATCGGTACTCTGAGCTGATTGTCGGTGTACTGCCAAACCGAGAGAAATCAGCGACTGCTTTTACCAGTGTAGTGTTAAACTGATTGCAGAGGCAGATACTGAACACAGGTCTTGTAGACGCGAAGGTCGTGTTGTCTTGAAGATGCTGACATCATCTGAAGTAGAAAAGCGACTCTCATTCATTTGAGACACGCGAATATCAAAGTGGAGACGTAACTCTCACTTTGTTGAAGTGATGCAGGCCTCGAGGTGAAGACGCGGACTTTCTCTTTGTTAAAGAGATGCAACTCTGCTATGTTTTCAAGGTGCGAGTTTCCTTCAAAGTGAAGATGTACCTTCTGTTTGATGTAAAAATGCGGCTCTAGCGTTATAAATGTGAATTCTGATTTAACACAGAGACGCAGCTCTTGCTTGGAATAGAGATACAACTCTCTTATTCTGCCAAGACGCAAGCTAGAAAATACTGAAGAGATGCGGTCTTCGAAGTGGAGACGCATCTCTTACTTTCCTTAAGGGATGTAACTCTGTTAAATACGAGACTCGCATTTTTGGTGTGTTGTCGCGTGTCTGGCAGAGCTGAAGAAATGTTATTTTTTAAATGCGAGATCCACATTTTGGGCGTGTTGCCACGCACTTGGTGACGATCAGTCTTAAAATATGGACTGCGTATCTCTATTGATCACTATGTCTATAAAAAGACAACCGTCTTTCGAGAGTCATCATTTAGACTCTTTTCTTCTTTGTTGAACTTTGCGTCTAGAACTTAAGAACTTAAGAAAAACTTCGAGCTTTTTCCTCCTTTTTCCCACCATCTGCGAGTTCGATGATAATAATCAAGGGCTTTCTCTTTTGGAACAAAGGATCGGAGGAGTGTTCTTCTTCCTTTGCCAAAGTTTAAGCTAGGACCATTTGTTAGGTCGTACCCCATGTTCTCGATCATTCTGAGTACATTTGGTTTATAATGGGAGAATTGAGGGTTTTCATCCTCCCTTTCAGAGTCTTCACGAGCCTTTGATTTGGACTTGACTCTTCCAAAAAGGATTGGTAATTTGGCCTTTGCGTCTTTCTAGGACCACAAATAAAGATCCTTATGCATCACTGACACCTTGATATGTCATGCGGGATGACTTCACCAGTACATGCAATGATGTCAGAGCACCTATTATCGACCAGAGGTCATCATCTACATCAGTACTAGTGTCTGATAGCACGGAATCAGAAGCAAACATAGAAAAGTAAGCCAAATCTAACTCTTCATTAATATACCACTCGCCAACATCATTGGCGGGGTTACTGATATTGAGCTTATTAATGCTCGTTACAAGTGGGTTCAGCTCCCGAAGATATTCTTCCGCAGCCTTTGGTTCAATATCAGCTTCATTACCAGAGTCTGGTTTCTCTGATCGGTGATTCTCGTTCATTTTCAGAGAATCTTGGTATAGGAGGGAGTCCGTGAAGTAGTGTTGTACCCCTTTAAACAGATGCCTTTCGGCGATCAATGTTCAAACTTTTCCATCTCTGTCAATATACTTCTTGACTTGATGAAGAATAGAAGGGACGATGGAGTTACGATAACTCCATGGTCGTCCTAGTAGTAAATTGTACAAAGTGTCAGCATCAATCACATAGCACGTCACTTTAGATCTTAGGTCCCCCATATAGCACTTGAGTTTGATCTTCCCCATTGGACGCGTACCATTGGCATTGAAATCATAAATAGTGGTTTGGGTGGCGCTCAATCAGTGAGTGGGGATTCCCAAGTACTGCATGACCCTGCGAGGCATAATGCTCAACGCGGATCCTGAATTTACCAGAATGCGGCTCACTTCAGATGATCCAATATACTCAGTGAAATACAGGGGTCTATTATGTTTTTCCTTGACCTGCATGTCATCGGCATGAAGGTGATGCAGGGGGTATTTGAGAAGAGTGGAAGCAGTCTTCTTCGTCTTCCTCCTTTGGTCCAGCAGGGATCTGGGCAATAAAGACCTCAGCATCAGCTAGAGCTTCCCTCAGAGCTTCTCTTATTCACTTCGATAGTCTAAGGAGCTATTAACGGATGATACTGGCCGAGATATTAGCCAGTTGAGCCAGGACTTCAAAGCGGTAAGGTGTTGAAGATCCTTCCGCGTTGTCCTTCGAGAAAGCCTTGGAATACTGAAGCTCCTACTGCTTCTCCCCAGGTTGCTTCATAGATGTCTTGGTTGGCTCTGGAGTAGGTTCAGGCGGATTTGCCACCAACTCGGCATATTTCTTCAAATACAATTGACCTGAATGAGTTTTGGCTACGAGCGGTGCATTAAGTTCTGCGGCAAGGATGATTATCTCCTCCTCCGGATTAGTTAGTGAGGGTATATCAGTCTTTGCTTCCCGGGAAAAGGCGCACACCACATTGCAAGGTGAAGCATTTACCTTGCCTTTGGACATCCTGTTAGTAACAGTAGTTGACTGTTGGCCTTCCACAAGGTCGGGATGAACCCACATGATTTCTCCCTGAGGTATTGGAATAGGCATGAGACCTTTCTCTAACTGGTGATGCGGGTCTTACTCTGATCGGTGTCAGAGGCTGATTCCTGAACTGAAGAAATGACGTCATGTTTGCCATCACATTCTTCTGTTCTGGGCGGAGCTTATGTACCTCTGCATCAATCAAAACTTGGAGGATGTCCTTGAAGATGTAACAGCCCTTGAGAGGGTGCCCCAACATCCTATGGTACAAGCAGTAGTTGGGATTGTCGGTCTTGCCGACTTCCTCAGGACGTCTAGCTTCGGGAAGCTTCAATATGTTGTTCTTGTTGAGTAACTTGAACAACGATCGACATGCTCGTCTTTGTAGGAGTACTTCCTGTTGGCGCACGGCTGACATGAAGAACCACCCCTAGTCAGCTGAGGTTTAATGGGAGACTTCGTCTCTGTCACCAATGTATCTTTCCTTTTTGATTGAAAAGAAACTTCTGGCACGCGCCTGTATGACCCGGGAAAGGAGAGAGACGAGAATTTGCGGTAAAAGTTTTCCTTGAATCAAATGAAAAGGATTACAACAAAAAACTGTTCCTTCCGGTTACAAGGGAGGAGAATATTGAATCTTGAATACCCCCTTTGTTTAATGCTGGGTTCTTCGTGTGGCGGTGGACAGTGAATCTTGTTCTCCGTTGACCAGATGACCGTCCTTCTGGGATCTCCTCTTCAGCCGGTAGAAAGAGTAACTCAGCTCTGTCTACCAAAACTCTCGAAGAGAAGGTAGGCGAAAGCTAGCTCGTACGCAGCGAACTTGCTGAAGAGTTGATCTGCTTCTTTTCTCTCTGTGTCCCCTCTTGTTGCTGATTGCCAAAGGTTTGACCTTGATGCTGATCGCCAAAAAAAAAGTCCTCGATGCTGATCGCCCAAAAAGGATCCCTCCTCTCTTCATAGCGACGGAGCTATTTATAGAGGTTTAGGGGTGATCGTGCCCCCTAAAAGTGCTCCACGATGAGGGGCCACTTCCCGCTACTTGTGCGGTGAATGGCCCCGTAATCCGAGTGGTTACAACTGAGGTGCGGGTGTCAGGCCGACGCACCTTGATGCTGAGACGCGGGTATCGGGCTGACGCGCCTTGATGCTGAGACGCGGGTGATAGTGCCAACGCGCCTTGATGCTGAGACGCGGGTGATAGTGCCAACGCGCCTTGATGCTGAGACGCGGGCCAATGCGCCTTGATGCTGAGACGCGGGCCAACGCGCCTTGATGCTGAGACGCGGGTGATAGTCCCTTGCGTCTAGAGCTTGAAACTTTGCTTCTCAATGGCTTGTCCTCCAGTAACTTTTGGACAGCCTACAGAACCCCCTCCAAAGTTTTCGATATTCCGCAGTTAACTGGGACGGATTTCGAAATACTTTGAACTCTAGCTGAATTCACCTTCGTGACTGGACTGTTGACGCTCCGGGTTCGATCTTATCTGGAGTTTTGTCTTCGTGAGTGTACTGTTGAAACTCTTTGAAACCACCAGAGTTGATCATGTTGAGTGTCTAGATGCACAGTCTAAACCTCCCCGATTGCTTTTAGTCTTGTCACGAGTGTGCTTTAAGCCAGGAGTGGTTGGTCGTCTGCTTGCGTCAGTGTACTGTTGAACTGATTTTGCAGAAGCAGGAGGCCGAACGCAGGTTCTTTTCAAAAAGCCGAGATGGTACTGCTGTAAAGACGCGATTTCTGTAGGGTGCGTCCTTTGGCAATGGAGACGCGACTGATCTTCATAAGGCAGACGCGATGTTCAGCTGAAGACGCGAACTTCGGAGAGACGCATCTTTTGAATATAGACGCGATTGTCTGGGCGCATTTATGGCGATGCTGACGGGGCATATCCATCGAAGAGACATGGCCGTCGGGTGAGAGTCTGTGCCGTGTCATGATTACGCCGCCAGCTGGCCTGGGGAACCGGCAGGATTTCACCTTTTGGCGCGCGGATTTCCCGGTTCATTAACTGAACCGCGCCACGTGTCAAATGATGACTCGCCGCGGAGCCGTGGCGCATGATCTTCTCTGTTCAAAGATGATTTGGTTCCACGCGTCAGGCGGTGACTCGCTGCAGCGTCTATCGGGCCACACGCCGCGTATCGTTGCGTCTTATCGGGCCACACGCCGCGTATCTTCGCTAATCCTTGTGCCTATAAATAGCCACAGTTAGAGAGATACCTCTTCTTCTCCGAACGCACTTGCTCAAGAAAGAGAGTTCTCTTCTTCCTCCGTTTGAACTGTTCATCTCCATTACTGGACTTTTGAACTATTCATCTCCATTTACTGGAATTAAAGATGGCACCCAAGACCAAGCCAACCGCATCTTCTTCACGGTCGACCGTCGACGAGGCCCGGAGGGGCGCTTCTTCTGCGCAGGACGCTGCTTTCCCAGGTATAATGACTTTTAGGCATGGATTTCGCCATTAACGGAACCCTAAGAATCCTTAACACAAAATATAACTCGTGTTTGATTCTCAGACGCGGTCTCAGACGCAGTCTTTGAGTTGATAACCGAGGCGCGGGTTTGGAGCCTCGCGCCATTGGGTCCTGCGTTTCAGATTCTTCACTTAGAATATTTCTAATTGTGAAGAGTTCAGACGCGGACTTGGTTTACAGAACGCGGATTTGATCCTTGCGTTCTGTTTCATCAGCTGCTGATTTTGATGAATCTGGCATCCGAGTTCAAGCACTTAGACATCTGGGGATGTGAAAGGAAGGGAGTTACTCTCCTTAACTTCTGGTGATTATGGTGATGGAAGGGTTAAGGTGGATAACTCCCTTCTTTTCGCACCCCAGAAGTGACATCAAGGAGAATGTGGTGGAGACGCGGATCCTGCAGGTCTGGACGCGGATTTGATAACTCCTGCGTCCAGTATCTCTTCTGCGTTTGGACGCGGTCTTGCATGTCTGGACGCGGATTTGATAACTCCTGCGTCCAGTATCTCTTCCGCGTTTGGGTTAGGAACACTTAGCATATAAAGTATCTAGCTAAGTGTCTTTTCCTTTTGCAGTGCCCCGTACTCCTGCCTCACTCGCCAAGACCGCGCCACTTTGGACATGTAGGTGGTGCTGACAGGACTTGACCTTTGTGCTACGAAGGACTGCCCCTGTGACTGCTGACAAGTCGTCGGCTCGCAAGGAGAGGCTCTCTAATGTTGACATGAGAACTCTTTGGGTACTTATAACCGATGCGGCATTCACAACGGATGCTCACGTCAAGTTGGAGAAGCCTGCCTTCTTCTTCGGAGATCATATCAAAGATGGCGGCCATCGTGTGTATGAAGGGACTTATAAATGGCTCCGTCAGATAAAGGGTGGAAGATTCTTTCTTCCGGACATGGAGAGGATGTTCCCGCTGTCCTACTTCCAGAACATGTCCGTCCCTCGGAAGATGGAATGGGACATTTCTCGATATGTCCCCGAGATTACCCTCGGTGATTTGGGTCCCATAAAGTGCATCGTCATGATAGCCATGACAGGTCGGTCCTCGGCTTATTCCCTGGGTCGCGCAAGTCTGAGGTTCCGGCGGGAGAGATACCACAACTTGGCACTACTTTCCTCAACGCGTTCATGGAAGCGGAGGGTGATTATCCGGTCAGGTTCCGTGCGCCCGGGTGGGTCCATTCCACGGAGAACTACTGGTGGGGCAGAATGGTAGGTTTCGTCCTCACCGACCTTGGGGATCTGCTACAGCACGTGGGACTGTACGTGGCGGTCAGGGCCGTACAGTGGGGTATCCCACCAGGCTCTCATAACTTTTTCGGGATCCTGGAGCGCTACAATTCTCTGACGGGGACGTTCTTTACCCCGGTTGGAGAGATGGGCCTTGCAATGCACGAGCTACATGAGGTCTCGGGGCTATCAACAGGGGATATCCCATATGAGGAATATGTCCTGACCACTAAGGAGCTCCACCACTTGAAGAAAGAGTTTCCTGGGGTGTACGAGACTTATTGGGAAGTGATGTGTCACTTCCACATTTGTGGTCAGATAACCACCTGGCGGTCGCAGGGAGTCAAGCAACTATCTTGGGCCAGTTACTTATTTAATGGTATCGATAGTAAAGATACTCTGATAACCCGACTGGTTCCCAGTTCCGACAGGGAGATTGAAGACAGGATCGACCAGGCTTCTGAAGGCTTCTACACCACGGTCTCGAACGAGGACGGTTTCGACCCTGACCTGGTTTTTGAAAGCTTCCACCATCAAGCCCGGACCCCTATCTCCGATAGGGCACTGTTGGCAGGCTTCTTGATGCTGTGGCTGAAGCGTTGTGTGGTGCCCACGTTGCCACATGAAGTTATTGTTGCTGACGTAGTGTACCCGGCGGTGCTCCTGGCTCATAGCAACCCATAGCCCTTCTCCCGGCCATGGTGGCTGGTATTCAGAGCGGGTTGCGGGCACTAAACAAGAGTTTCTGCGAGGCGCCGAAAACTACCGACTCCCACGGCAAGCCGTATATCGACTCAGAGGGGAATCCGACGGTGAAGCGTCCTAACCGTCGGATCGAGCTGCCTTATACGTACCTTCTGGCTTGGTACGTGATGCACTGCCCTTCTTTGATGACGGCGGTGCGTTGGAGGGAGAGTTCCGTCCCTTTTGTACAGCGGTTGGAGGGTTCGAGGTGGAGTGACGTTTATATATATTACGTCCGGAAGCGACTTTCAGATCCCGCGAATTACCAGATCAATCGCTGCTTCCCCGAGATCCCTGGTGCATCTTCCGGGGATCTATGTACTGATTCCGCGGGCTTAGATGGCTTCACGAGGTTGTCCACGGGAGCCTTTTGGTGGTTGATCAATATCCGACCCGGATATGTGCTTTTCCGGCAAGGGACTTCATGCACCATCGAGCCGTACATGCCGAATCGTTTCGCTCGACAGTTCGGCTACGATCAACTCTACGTCGGGAATCCCAATGCTCGACTCGCCTTCGAAGGGAACTTGTTCGAAGGTGCTCGGGCTTGGTACTACAGTGTGGCCGGAGGGACGGGAGCAACTTTCCGTCTACCTATCGAGGGGCCCAAGTGCCGCATGAGTTTCAGCTTCTGCACCTGGTACTCTCAGGTTAACCAGTCACCGGACTTTGCTCCAGGGTCTTCATGTATTGAGAGTATCAATGCAAGTCTCGAGGCAAGGTCAGAGTTTGGTAAGCCCTCAAAACTCACCGAACAGTACCTGAAGGCCCAGAAGGAGGTCGGGAGAAGATCGGAAAGGGAGCCGCGGGCAGTAAGGGCGGAGCCGCAAGCAGCAAGGGCGGAGCCACGAGCAGCAAAGACTCATGGGGTGGTGAGCAAGCGTCGTCAACGCTCTGCTTCAACTGCTGAACCTGCTCCGAAGAAGGTTCGGAGAGACTTGACAACCGAAGTCTCCCGCTCTGAAGACATCCCTGCTGTCGTTGAGGTACCGAGGGAAGAAGACATAGCTGAAGAGGATATTCCTTTAGTCCGTCCCCCTAGGTCGAGCAGCAGAGACCGTAGGTCTGCGGAGGAAGGGGAGCTCGTCGACAGAGCCACCATCACTGACGAGGATGAGCAGATAGACATCATGAGTGGTGGAGATGTCGACATTCCGGGGATTTATGTTTGACCCGGGTCTTTACTTGCTCATGAAGGGAGAGATGAGGTACAGCAACCTGGGTCGCCTAGTGTCTTCATTACCAGTCCTCGGGCAGTTGACCTCAGTCCTACCACTGGGGTAATTGGTGGCAAGGCTCCGGTTGCAGAAGTCTCGCGCGAGGCGCTATCGTCTTCCTCACTCTCAGGGGAAAGAGAGTTTGAAGACGTGGTTGACTATGGTGATGAACCCGTTTTTCCTGATCCGAGAAAGTTCTCCCATATCTCGGAGGAAGAAATGTACGGGGGTGAGTCATCAACGGTGTCGCAGCCGGCGATTGTTCCCGCGGGAGGTACTCTTTTCACCTTTTGACCTAATTTCCCTTTTTAATTTTGAAGGGGAGGCTTTAACATTCTCCTCTTTTATGTTGCAGGATTGGCTGAGAATGTCGAGGCTGCACCCTCCTCACAGATCGAGGAAATGGTACAAGAGTTGACCCAGCCAGAAGGGGCTACGGCTTTGGTTGCCGAGATAACTCCAGCGGGGGCAACTACTGATGCCGGGGAGGCTTATTCTTTGCCGGAAGAGGAGGCAACCCCTAAGGCCGGGGAAGAACCCATTCTGCCGGGTGAAGGGGTTACTATTGAAGCCAGGGAGACTTCCACTCCGCAGGATTTGCCCAAGGATTCGGCGTCTCTGGACCTCCCAGATGATAAGGAAGTTTCTGATATTTTAAATGTTTCGCTTTTCTCCTTTGTGGCTAATGTCACAATAACTTGCAGAGAGGACTGAGGGGGCTCAGATGGAGAGTCCGACGGTCGGTACCTTTCCAGAAGGCCACGCAGCTCAGGTCTCGGCTGAAGCTTCTGAAGAGGTTGCGCTTACTACTCCATCATTAGCTGTGGAGGTTCCTGCAGAGACAACACCTCCGGAAGCGCCAGTGGCCAGTCTCGCTCTTGACGTATCGACGGTCAGCACGACTCTTGCGCAAAAAGAGCCAGCTTGCACCCCTTTCCCCATGATAGAAAGGGGGTCGGGGAGTACCTTGGGTGATGATACCATGGATTTCCTGACACGCAAGACGGTGCAGCACAGTTCCTTGACGCGATGCGATCGTGCATCGATTTTATCCTGTCTGGGCGTAGCTCTTTTGACTTTGCCCAGACGTTTCTTGGAAACATGGTCGGGAACATCGAATTAACTGGAGGCTCCTCGCTTGCTAAGTCGTGTATGCTGTTGGTGGAGCGATTGGGAAGTGACCTGAAAGAGCTGAAGTCTTTGGACAATGCTAGCTCTTCTCAAGAAGCCCAGGTCATCTTGGCTAGGCTCCTAGCCGACCAGGAACGAGAGCGACAGGATGTGGAAGCACAAGTTGCTAAGAGGTCCGCAATCTCGAGCGTCTCCAAGCTGAATGTCAGAAACTGGCTGACGATTCAATGGAATCCGAGTTCATCCGGCAAAACGCAGAGCTCGCCATTACCAATGCTCGGTCGGCCATTGCTAAAGCAGAAGCCATGATTGCGGATAATGAGAGGACGCTTGTCACCATCCGGAAGAGGCTGGAGGAGCAACAAGCTGCGAAGGCTCGGGTTGAAGAAAGCCAGACCATTCATTCCTCCAGGTTGGAATCTTTGCGAGCACAGCTGGCTGCAAAACCCTTTTTATCTGAAGAGGAGTTGCGGGTCCAAGCCATAATGGAGGCTGAGAAGGTACGTCAGCACGAGATGCATCGTCTCAAGGAACGTATTCGTTCTTTGCCGGATCAAGACTTTTAGCCTTTTCTCCTTCTTCCCTCCCTTTTTTTTTTGTAAAGAAGAGGACACTCTATTAGAGTGTTTGTATCCACTTTTACTATCTTCGATATAATAAAAGTTTCTTTTGAAATTTTGTTCCATCTTCTTTGTTTAGCTGTGGATGAATTCAACTCCCTGATCACTGGCTGTGAATATTGAACTTAGGCAAGACTAAGTTCTTTCAATGAGACGCGGCGTAGACTCTAAGTCTTCTTGATGAGACGCGGCATTGATCTATAGAGTGAGACGCGGTCATCATTCAATAGGAACTTAGATTTCACTAAGTCCTTTTGATGAGACGCAGCGTCAATTACAGGGTGAAACGCGAATTTGTCTTGCTGAGCGGACGCAGATAGAGCACGCGAGGGACGCAGCATTGTTTGCTGAAGGGACGCGACTTTGAGTCACGTGGACGCTCCTTTAAAGCGCGGGTGGATGCCTTTTAATTTGAGAACGGTGACGCGGATTCTTAGACGCGGCTTTCCCATTTGCGTGTAATGCAGCCGGACGCGACTTTGCTGTCTGCGTTTGATGCAGCCTGACTTAAAGATTTTATGAGATCTTTGACCGTCAAGTCTTCACTGACGATTGAACGTCAAGTCTTTACTGACGTTTGGGAAACCGGGTCATCCGTTGTTTTCTAAGGCAGTTGTCCACGCGTCAATTTTTCATTGGACTTGGGCGTTTTAACGCTCTTTAATGCAAAACCGGCGCTGGCGGTTGGAAACCGGTGTCTGCGACGGTTCCCAAAGCGACGCTCCACGCGTCAGTCCTCCATTGGGCTTTGACAGTCGTGTGCGACGGTTCCAATTGATGCACCATTAATAGCAGTTATTAGGGTCTGCCTATAAATAGGGCTAACCCTCTTCCTCTAACAGCGGCTGCTCAGACTGTGCTCTGTTTGAGAACGAGTACTCTAAGGGACTCTGCCTTCTCTCTTCAAGGACCCTATCAGGGGTTTGCCTCCATAGATGAAGGTGCCTCTGTGGATGAAGATGACCCAGAGCTTTCATGCTTCTGTTTGGTCTCTTCAAACAGAAGCGTCTCTTTGATCGCCTTTCATGTCCGCGTTTGGACGCAGAGAGCCCGACTCTTGGTAGAGGCCTCTGTTGGTACGCCGTCCCGATTAGCCATGATATTTTAATCTACCACGGCCTGTACTTTGGCATCATCATTATCTGGAATTTTCCCATGAAGTATGAGTTGGTGCATTCCTTCTGGAATTTGCGCCGCCAACTTCCTCTCTGGACGCAAGTGCTGAAATCTTTGTCACTTGGCACCGGTTTTGTTCACAAAGCTTGCGTTTCAAAGCCACTGTCTTGGCGCGTTTTATGGCTACTGTCTTAGACTAATTCTAAAAAGGTTTCAGACCCGAGCCTTGCAACTCTTGTTCACTCAACAAGAAGATGGCAACTTTCGGCGTCTGTGCCTTTTAGGCGTCTGTGCTTTCGACTTGGGCGCAGAATGAGACCGCGTTTTGATTCGCGTTTGTCTCTGCTGACGCGGCAGTTTAGCTCACCGCGTGGGTCATTCCGCGTCTGCTTGGCTGACTGCGTGGATCATTCCCGCGTCTGCAGTCTGCATTTGCGACTTAGTTTTTCTCTGTTGAAACATACTAAGTTGCAGATTGTTCTGATTCCTTTGTTTCATTCCTTGCAGGTAGACTTGCTGGTTTGCTGGGCCCCTGGAAGGATGCTTTGGCCGGCGAACTTGTTCGATGTTCACCTATAAGAGAGTATATTCTGGTCCTCGTCACCTATAAGAGAGTATATTACGTCTCTGACGAGGACCCAACCCTCGCCAAGGTCTCTTCAGATCTGCTTCGCCATTCATGCCTGCTGGCAAGAGATGGTCAGGCTATGCATGACGGCGATGAGGGTTCTGGCGGTTGTGGTGGCGGACAAGATCCTCTTCCTCTACCACTCCAGAAGTCACATCAAGGACAGTCCATGTCCGTTGGATGGTCTGCTGGGGGAAGAGATGTTCATAAACGAAGGGTTGCAGGACTTTCTGCTGCCACCGGACCTCAAGAACACCATTGCTCTTAGCTTAGTCAGCTAGGGCGCTTTCGATGTTTACATCATGCATCGTGGTGTAACCAGCTTCTATTGTAGCCACAAAACATCGCGCACTTGGAATCAGACGCGACTTATAAGGAGTGAGTGCAACCTCTAAGAGAGAGAGGGACTTCTTTGTACTCCTTAATAGTAACACTCAATCTTATTGTATAAGAGAGCGTTTTTTTTTTTTACTGTAACACTCCATCTTATTGTATAAGAGAGCGTTTTGTATCACTTTCATATGTTCGGAAATAAACAAAAGTGACACTTTTCTTTTTGCCTCTTTCATTGTCTTGAACTTTTTGTCTTAGACTCGTAGAAGCAAAGAATCTTTGACTTTGTTAAAATTATGATGGTAACTTTAATAAGTCAAACTTTGTGGGGAAAGATCCTATTTCAGGAACTTTCACAATACTGTCAGAGGTGTAATATTAACTTGACAGAGATGAAATTTTTGATGAACCTGCCACTTTATAAGAGAAAGTGACAAGCAGAATTGGTACCCCCAGGAAGGGTGAACTTTTCTCAAGTGTTTGGGATTAACTTGACTGAGCTCAACTGGGGATTTGATGGAAACACTGTTGATGGTGTAGTATTAACCTAACAATGTTTTTTAGGTAGACTTGTTATTCTGTTGAAGAGAATAACAAGTGGGACTAGACTCGTGGGGAATCTAGGAAAATTTGTTACCGTCAGAGGTGTGATATTAACTTAACGGGTTGAAAGTGGTCTCGTCAGAAGTGTAATGTTAACTTGACAAGGATGTGAGTCAGAGGTGTGATATTAACTTAACTCAGAAGTGTCACTGTCATAGGTGTAATGTTTAACTTGACAGTGAGGGTAATGCTAGAGGTGTAATGTTGAACTTAGCATTGGTCATCTCGGCTCGCACAAGGAAGTCCGAGGGAAAGTCATGGCCATAGGTGTATTGTTGAACTTAGCAATAACTTGGATGCTAGAGGTGTGGTGTTAACTTAGCATCATCCATTTCAGCTTCGATATGAAAGTCTAAAGAAAAGTGACTGTCAGAGGTGTGATATTAAACCTGGCAGAAACTTGGTCACTGTTTAGAGGTGTGGTGTTGAACTTTAACAGCAATTTGTCAGAGGTGTGATGTTAACTTGACAAAGATTGCCTCATGATGAGAGCAATTTTGAGGACCTGTCATTCTATTGGTGAGAATTGACAAGTGAAAGTTTGAAGTGCCAGAGGTGTAGTGTTAACTTGGCAAATTTGAAAATTTGGTACTCCGTGTAGAGTTGACAAGCAAAATTTGTACTCGACAAGGAATATTAAAAAGTTTCCATTACCAGAGGTATAGTGTTAACTTAGTAATGGTTGTATTTTGTAGACCTACCATTCTGTGGATGAGAATTGGTAAGGGATTTTGGAGGAAAGAGTGGAGCTAAATCCACTTAGGATTTTTAGCAAACCCTCAGCTATCAACGGATTTGAGGTGCCTTTACCAACTACCGTTTGAGTTGGGCTAGCCATGCTATTCTCCTCAGCATGATGAGTTGTCGAAGACTTATGTTGGGCTTAGAAGCCAACATTTTTCCTCTATCCTTAGCCGTTGGAGGCGTCAGATGTTAATGAAGAAATTCTTCTCGCTTTGATCAGAGGTGTACTTTTAACTTGATCAGCAGAAGAATACCATCTAAGGATAGTATTTCTTCAGGAACCTGCCATTGATCGGCATCATGAGTGTATCGCCATTTGAAGTTATGAGGCGATATGATCCATTTGAGTAGACTGACTCTACTACAAATGGTCCTTCCCATTTGGGTTGGAATTTTCCTTTTGTCTTGTGCGTCATCACCATGGGTCTTCTGACGGCTAAGACAAGATCGCCTTTCTTGAAAGTTCGTACTTTAACTTTCTTATTGAAAGCTCTGGTGATTCAAGCCTGGTAGAGCTCGATTTGCTGTTGGGCTTGCAGATGCTTGTCGTCTAAGGCCTCCAATTCTTGGAGTCGCCGTCGATGCTTCTCCTCTGTTGTCATCTCCGCTGTCAAGGCGACACGTAGAGATGGAATTTGAATTTCTAATGGGAGCACGGCCTCACAGCCGTATACCAAAGAAAACGGCGTGGCTTTAGTTGGGGTTCGCACAGTTGTGCGGTAGGCCCATAAGCATTCACCCAGTTTGTCGTCCCAGTCTCGTTGACTTTTCGAGACGAACTTCTTGAGAAGCTTGCCAATAGTCTTGTTGAAAGCTTCTGCGAGGCCATTGGCGGCAGGATAGTATGCCGTTGAGGACACACTCTGGATTCTGAACTTAGCGCAGAATCTCTGGAAAGCCTGGCTGATGAACTGGGGTCCATTGTCATGGACAATTCGCCGAGGTACGCCGAAACGGTAAATAACGTGATGTTTCACGAACTTGATCACGTTCGACGACTTGACCTCCTTCAAAGGGATGGCTTCAGCCCATTTGGAGAAGTAATCGGTTATCGCCAGAATGAACCGATGTCCTTTTGATGATGGCGGGCTGATAGGACCAACCACGTCCATGCCCCACATTTCGAATGGCCAGGTAGAGGCCGTAGAGTGGAGATAGCCTGGCGCTTGATGAATAAAGTCGCCATGCACTTGGTAGGCGTGACATTTCTTGGCATAAGTGACGGCATCGGCAATCATCTTAGGCCAATAGTAACCCAATCTTTGGAGTCGATGTGCCAGTTTTGGGCCAGGTTGATGGGCTCCACACATACCGTCGTGGGCCTCTTTCAATACCTCTTGTGCTTCGTTTGGTGAGAGGCACCGGAGTAAGATCCCGTCATGCGATCGACGATACAATGTTCGCGTAATCGCATTATAATAGAATTTGGGGGCTTTCCTTCGAATGGCAGCCGCTTCTTTGGCGTCCTCAGGCAGGATGCCATACAAGACGAAATCAATGTAGGGGAACCGCCAGTCTCTAGGTTCTGGATCAGTTGACGCTTCAAGTGCTTCTTCGCGGTGACGACCTCCCGTTGGCTCCTGATAATCCTCGAGAGCATTTCTCGGGCAATACAGGTCGTGGCTGTAGACGAATATCTTCTCCATTGCTCCAGCTGGAAGAGCTAAGGAGGCAGCCAGGGATGCGAGTGCATCTGCGTGCGCATTTTGCCTGCGCGGTACATGGTCGATGTAGAAGCTTGCAAATCCCTCGGCCATGCGGATAGTTGCATTGTAATAGGGTACCAAGTCTTCATGTCTGACTTCGTACTCCCCGCGAACTTGGCTGACGATGAGCTTGGAGTCGCCGTATGCCTCGAGATTTTTAACGCCAATCTCATCGGCGAATTGCATCCCAATCAAAAGAGCGTTGTATTCCGCCAGATTATTGGAACAAGGCTCGGTCAGTGAGACAGCTCGGGGAATCACATAATTTTGTGGGGAGACGAGTATCACTCCTACCCCTGCTACTATGTGTCCCTTCGGGCTTGTTCTTGATGCACCGTCGAAGAAAAGTTGCCATACTTGACTTTCGAACGATGTCTGAGTCAGGCAGACTTCAGCAACTTCATCTGGGAGATCCTCGTAGAGTTTTGACTGCCCTCGGATCTGGGTGTTCAGCTAAAAAGTCTGCCACCGCTTGTCCTTTAATAGCTTTTTGTGGCAGAAAATGCATCTCATATTGGGAGAGCAATATGGCCCATTTTGCCAGTCGGCCATTTAGCGATGAAGGTTTAGTCATAAGTAACCTCAGAGGGTTGACTTTTGATATGACATTTATAGTTTGGCCTACCAGATAGTGTCGCATTTTCTGGATAGCGAACACCAGTGCCAAACATTCCTTCTCGATCGGGTTATACCGATGTTCGGCTCCGATCATTGTTCTACTTAGATAGTAGATTGCTTGCTCACGTCCCTGATCGTCATTCTGAGCTAGTAGAGCTCCCAAAGAATGATCCATTGCTCGGACGTACACCAGAAACGGCTTTCCGGATATTGGAGCTGCAAGGACTGGTGGTTGGGTGAGGTATTGCTTGATTTCCTCGAATGCTTGTTGGCAAGCGTCATCCCAAATGAATGAGACACCCTTCTTCATCAGCTTAGCGAAGGGTTGGCATCTTCCGGAAAGGTTTGAGATGAACCTGTGAATGTACGCCAATCGTCCTTGTAATCCCCTGAGCTCCTTAAGGCTTTTCGGGGGTTGCATCTCCTGGATAGCGCGGATCTTTTCCGGGTCCAAATGGATTCCTGTGGAGTCACAACAAATCCTAGGAATTTGCCACTGGCTACCCCCAGGAAGGACTTGGTGGGATTCATCTTCAATTGATGAGCCCGCATGATGTCGAAGACAACCTTCAGGTCCGCTAAGTGATCACCTTTAGTGCGGCTTTTTACCGCGATGTCATCAACATAACATTCACCGTTTTGCGTATTTGCTGATGGAAAATGGCATTCATAGCCCTTTGATATGTTGCCCCTGCATTCTTCAGTCCGAAGGGCATGACGGTGTAGTAATACACTCCTAGGGGTGTCCTGAAGGAGGTGTGCTTTTCGTCATCAGGATACATTTTGATTTGATTGTATCCTGAGAATCCGTCCATGAAGGACATTCGTTCGAATCCACAAGTATTGTCAATCATGACATCTGTGATCGGCAATGGGAATTCGTCCTTGGGGCAGGCCTCGTTTAGATCACGAAAGTCGATGCAGATCTGGATTTTCCCGTTCTTCTTGGCGACGGGGACGATGTTGGCTACCCAGTCGGGATGCTGTTCTTCCCTGATGAAGCCAGAATCAATAAGTTTTCTGACTTCTGATTGAATTGCCTCCATTATTTCTGGGCGAAACCGTCGCTGCTGTTGTTTGACAGGCTTTACGTTCGGATTGATGTTGAGGCGGTGCATGGCCATTTGCGGATCAAGTCCTGGCATGTCTTCATAATTCCAGGCGAAGACGTCTATATACTCCTGTACAAGAGATATTAGACCCTTCTTCTCTGAAGGTGACAGGCCGTCACTTATGAAGATGGGCTTAGGGTTGGCCTCATCTCCTAGGTTGATCTGAACAACCTTGTCTTCTGTGGGTGGCTCACGTTGTTCAAAGCGGGTATCCCAAAGGGCATTTAAATGTTTGATCCAAGGGTCTGTATTAGATTGGATCATTTCTTCATCTCCGTCTTCCAGGTGGCTTGTTGAAACCATGTTCACTGAAAGTTCCTTGAAGATGTTGCCGACACTGACATCTGACTCCCAAGATGATGTGTCTGAAGAGTAATCGTTGCTCGACGATTCTTAAGAATCGGAGGCTGATGGGACCGGAGTTGATACGTAGCCCAACCCCCGGCGCGTTCGATGATAATAATCGGGGGCCTTTCCTTTCGGCACAAAGGATCGGAGTAGCGTTCTCCTTCCTCTGCCGAAGTTCAACCCGGGTCTGTTGGTTAGATCGTACCCCATGAACTTCATCATTTTGAGCGCTTTTGGTTCATAATGACTGAGCTGAGGGGATTCCTCCTCACTTTCCGATTCTTCGCGGGGCGTTGGTTCAGTCGTCATTCGCCCAAAAGGATTGGTTTTTGGCCTTTTCGTCTTGTCGGAACCATGAATATAGATTCCTTGCGCATCACCATTATCCTGGTATGTCCCGAAAGATGATTTTACTGGTACATGCAATGATGTCAAAGCATCCATTGCCGACCAGATGTCATCGTCTACGTCGGTACTAGTATCCGACGGTATTGAATCGGATGCACACGCCGAAAAATACTCAAAGTCTAAATTCTCATTAATATACCAACCGCCTGCATCGTCAGTGGTATTATCAACATCGAGCTTATTAGTGCTCTTTACAAGTGGTTCCAACTTCCACAGGCACTCTTCTTGCTCGGGCTCAGTGTCAGCCTCATTACCAGAGTCTGGCACCTCCAGTTGCGGGGTTTCATCCACCGGATCCTGATATAGGAGGGAGTCCGTGAAATAATTTTCGACCCTCTTAAACGGATACCTTTCGGCAACCACCGTTTGCACCTTCCCACTCGCGTCAATGTATTTCATGACATGGTGAAGAGTGGAGGGAACGATGGAGTTGCGGTGGATCCATGGTCGTCCCAGCAGCAGATTGTAGGAAGTGTCGCATCGATGACGTAGCACGTCACCTCCGACTTGAGGCTCCCAATCTGGCACTTGAGCTTGATCTTCCCCATCGGACGGGTGCCGTTGGCATTGAACCCATAGATAGTCGTCTGGGTAGGGCTCAAACGATGGGTAGGAATGCCAAGATGTTGCATGACTCGGCGAGGCATGATGCTCAATGCGGACCCTGGATCTACCTGGATGCGGTTTACCTCAGACGATCCAATATACCCTGTGAAGTACAGGGGTCGATCATGCTTCCCTTTAACCTGCATATCATCTGCTGTGAAGGTAATGCAGGGAGCATTTGGGGAGGTGTGGAGACAATCCTCTACTTCTTCCTCCTTCGGCACCTGGGTCATAAAGACCTCAGCATTTGCCAGAGCTTCTTGCAGAGCTTCTCTGGTAGACTTTGATAGTCTAAGAAGTTCATACAAGGTAATGCGTGCCGGAATGTTGGCCAATTGAGCCAGGACATCAAAGCGGTAAGGTGTCATAGATCCTTCCGCGATACCCTTTTGAAGGGCTCGAGAAAATTGAGTCTCCTTCTGCTTCTCCACAGGTGGCTTTGTGGAGGGCCAGACTGGCTCCGCAGTTGGTTGTGGAGGGGCTACTGCCATCTCGCCGTACTGTTTTAAGTACGCCTGTCCTGAACGGGTTCCCGCCACTGGTTGTTTGGGCTCTGCGGCCAAGACTATCGTTTCCTCCTCTGAGTCGGTCAGTGAAGGGACATCAGTCTCCGCTTCTCGGGAAGAGGCGCATACCACGTTGCAAGATGAGGCTTTTGCCTTGCCTTTGGATTTCCTGTTGGTCACAGTAGTCCATTGTCGTGCATCGACAAGGTCAGGGTGGACCCACATGATTTCCCCTTGAGGCGTAGGGACGGGTACCAAGCCTTTCTCTTGCTGCTGGTGAGGGTCTGTGTTGACTATTCTCAGTTCTCCTCTTGGAATAGGGACCAACCCCACAGGCGTTGGGGGTTGTCTTCCGAACTGGAGAGCTGACGTCACATTGGCTGTCACCTTCTTCTGCTCTGGTCGGAGCTTTAACACTTCCGCGTCAATCAGAGCTTGAAGGACATCCTTGAAGACGTAGCAGCTTTTGGTAGGATGTCCCAACATCCTGTGATATATGCAGTAGTTGGGGTTGTCGGTTTTGCCGACTTCCTCTGGGCGCCTAGCTTCAGGGAGCTTCAGTCGGTTGCTCTTGTTGAGAGTTTAAAGAGTGAATCGACATGTTCCTCCTTGAAGGAATATTGTTTGTTGGCGCGAGGCTGACTTGAAGAGCCACTCGCCCGGCCTGATTGAGGTTTGGCGGGAGATTTGGTCTCCGTTGCCAAATTATCCTTCCGCTTTGTTTGGAGGATGTGTCTGGCGCACGCCTGGTCGACCTTTTCGGTCTAGGCTTACCTTCCTCCGCTCTGACGCGGGCGACAATCTCCTCAGCCTGTTCACCTTGTTGGACCAATTGCTTCCAGGTGCGGCTTTCAGCAACTCCTATTTGAGCAAGGAGTGAGGTTTGGAGATTATGGCGGCATGTTTCCACCAGGGTGGCCTGGGTCATACCGCTTGGACACCGGAGTGCCATGTTCCGAAATCTTTCCACGAAAGATTTGACGGACTCCCCTTTCCGCTGTTTGGTAGCCAAAAGGGTGGGCATCGTGACTTCGGAGTCATCTTCGAAGAAGCGTGTTAAGAACAGCTTCTCTAGATCGCCCCAGTTCTTGATAGAACCTTCTGGGAGCTTCATAAACCATTCAAAGGCCAACCCTTTCAGGGTGCCGATGAACAGACGCGCCAGAATAGCATCATTGTCTACTACATTCCCGGTTTAGGATTTGAAGTAGTAGATGTGCTGATTGGGTGACCCCTTCCCGTCGAATGCTTGGAGGGTTGGAGCCTTGAACTTAGGAGGGTATGGAACTAAGTCCCACTCAGCCGGATAGGGCCGGACCACTCCTACTTCTTGGAGGTCTTTGCGATTGGCAAGGGCCTCGAGGCGTCGTTCCAATTGACTCGTCCTCTTAGCATGAGTCTTCTCCTGGTCTTGGTCGCTTTTTATTTGCTACGAGGGTTTGGACGAATCCGAAGCAGATTGCTGTCTCTCTTCAGAAGGTTCGGAAGATGAGTTTCCCCCCTTTCTCCCTTTACCCTTTGGCCTTCTAGGAGGAGATTTCTCCCTTTCTTCGAGCAACTGCTCAAGTATCTGCTTGAGGGAGTCAATAGTTTTCTGCTGAGACATAATTATGTCCATTTGTGCCTTTTGGACCTGGGCTTGCTGTTCGAAACGTCTAGCCGTCTCCTCAGGAGTGCCTACCATGTAGGCGGCAGCCTCCCTCTCGACGGAAGAGTTTGAAGCCCGTGATTCAGCTACGGCGGAGTGGGAATCATTCACTTCAACGCCGTGGGCTAAGGCATTATAGTTAACTGGGGGAATGGCCCCCGTCCGGGTGCGAGTGTGTCGGTACACCCCTTCCGGTTCGGAGTCAGACTCATCTGAGCTGACTGCTAGTTGTTTTCCCTTGCTCCTGCTTGTCATATTCGCAGTGAGCTCCGGGTACTCAACGTTAGAGAAGGTTCTCCTTCTGTGGGAGCGTCTTCTTTTAGCTGACGGGAGAATCAGGGTCAGCTGTCTGATCAAAGACTGCTGGTTCATGCCTGATTCGCAATGGCATCCAGAGAGTATGGAGATAAGCCGTTGGCAGCAGCATGCCGAAGTGACCTGATTGGCACTTCTTTTCTTTGTCAAGTAATCCCTCAAATCCATGGTAGGGGGATTGGAAGGATTAGCCTCGCAACATCGAAGACGGGAGGCATCCATGTGCTGTACAGCCTGGACGCGGGCATCGGGGACGCGGTTCTCGCGACGCGGCTGTGTAACGCGCGTCTGGCGTCTCTGCTGAGATGAAACGCAAATCTCGCATTGCTGCCTGGTGCGTCTAGGCAGAGACACTTGAGAGAGGATGGACTGCTGGGCCCCACGCCTGTGGGCGCGTGCTTCTTGCGTTGGACGAGACGTAGAAGCTTCGTCTCGACGCTTGGTAAGTTGGTCTTCAGAGGACTCAACTTGAGGAGTCGCGCGTTTGGGGCGCCAAATGCGGATTTTACGTACTGAACGTGGCGCAGGTAAGGCGCGAGATTGTACGTCGCGTCTAGCCTCAGTTGGATAACCAACGGTTCCAACTTGCAGTTGACGCGCACGTCTCCTCTGTCGACGCTCAGCATTCCGGTTGCGTCGAGGAGGTGGAGAGAAACCAACAACATCCTGATGTTGAACATCAGGGAGTTTAACCACGCGGGTCTCCTGAGAGACGTTGACGCGGGTTTTCTGTGCGCCGGAGTTGGTCGCAACAGCAACTGTGCTTGGGATCACGCGGCCCTTCTGAGAGGTGTTGACGCGTGAACTTTGCTGGGCACAGTGGGCAGCAGCAGCGGCGCCCAAGAGAGCTTCAGGTCGAGCTTCGGGGACATTCCCCGCCGAGACCCTGCGACAGACGCGGGTCTTTGGGCTCTTGGAGCCAAAAGAGAGAAACTCTTCATATTTCGCCTGGTCGAACTCGACGACGAGTGATTCGACCATCTTCCCATTACGGAGGACCTCATCCTGCGCCACGATCTGTTCGTCAGTGACGAAGGTAGTCCCCAGCGGAGTCGCCATCTCTTGTATGACCCGGGAAAGGAGAGCGACGAGAATTTGCGGTAAAAGTTTTCCTTGAATTAAATGAAAAGGATTACAACAAAAAACTGTTCCTTCCGGTTACAAGGGAGGGAGAATATTGAATCTTGAATTCCCCCTTTGTTTAATGCTGGGTTCTTCGTGTGGCGGTGGAGAGTGAATCTTGTTCTCCGTTGACCAGATGACCGTCCTTCTGGGATCTCCTCTTCGGCCGGTAGAAAGAGTAACTCAGCTCTGTCTACCAAAACTCTCGAAGAGAAGGTAGGCGAAAGCTAGCTCGTACGCAGCGAACTTGCTGAAGAGTTGATCTGCTTCTTTTCTCTCTGTGTCGCCCTCTTGTTGCTGATTGCCAAAGGTTTGACCTTGATGCTGATCGCCCAAAAAAAGTCCTCGATGCTGATCGCCCAAAAAGGATCCCTCCTCTCTTCATAGCGACGGAGCTATTTATAGAGGTTTAGGGGGTGATCGTGCCCCCTAAAAGTGCTCCACGATGAGGGGCCACTTCCCGCTACTTGTGCGGTGAATGGCCCCGTAATCAGGGTGGTTACAACTGAGGCGCGGGTGTCAGGCCGACGCACCTTGATGCTGAGACGCGGGTATCGGGCCGACGCGCCTTGATGCTGAGACGCGGGTGATAGTGCCAACGCGCCTTGATGCTGAGACGCGGGTGATAGTACCAACGCGCCTTGATGCTGAGACGCGGGCCAACGCGCCTTGATGCTGAGACGCGGGTGATAGTCCCTTGCGTCTAGAGCTTGAAACTTTGCTTCTCAATGGCTTGTCCTCCAGTAACTTTTGGACAGCCTACAGCGCCTTGTTGTCTTTTCAGGTCTGGGCTTATTCTCTTCTGCTCTAACCCTAGAGATAATCTCTTTTACATGTTCACCTTGTTGGACCAATTACTTCCAGATATGGCTTTCAGCAATCCTATCTGGGCTAGGAGCAAAGTTTGCAAATTGTGACGGCATTTTTTCATCAGGGTGGCCTAGGTCATACCGCTAGGGCATCAGAGCGCCATGTTCCAAAATCTCTCCACAAATACTTTAACCGACTCTCCCTTTTGTTGCTTTGTTGCTAGGAGAGTTGGCATGGTAACCTCCGACTCATCTTCGAAGAAGCCTGTAAGGAAAAACTTCTCCAAATCACCCCATTTCTTGATGGAGTCTTCAGGTATTTTCATGAACCATTCAAAGGCGAGTCCCTTCAGAGTGCCGATGAACAACGCGCCAAGATGGCATCATTTGCTACTATGTTCCCTATCTAAGACTTGAAATAGTAGATATGTTGGTTCAGTCACCCTTTACCGTCAAAAGCCTAGAGTGTCGGAGCCATGAACATGGGAGGATACGAGACAAGATCACATTCTGCTAGGTATGGCCAGACCACTCCTGTATCTTGGAGGCCTTTTCGATTGGTAAGGGCTTTTAGACGCTGTTCTAGTTTTATTCATTCTTTTAGAATGAGTACCCCCATTCTCTGGATTGCCTCCCTCTTCAAATGAAGACTTAGAGGACTCAGAGTTGGACGTTTCTCCTCTATATGCACAGAAGATGAACTCTTCCCTTCTTTCCGCTTGCCTTTAGACTTCTTAGAAGAAGTTTTGACTTCGACTTCTTCTTGTCCTCAAGAAATTGTGCAAGTATTTGTTTGAGGGTATCGATAGATCCTTGTTAGGCGCGAATCATATCGAAATGTCCCTTTTGGACCTTGGCTTGTTGTTCTAAGCGCCTGGTTGTCTCCTCAAGAGTGTTTGCCATATACACGAAAGCTTTCTTCTCTACAGAAGAGTTCGAGCCCTGTGATTCCACAATGGCAGAGTGTGATTGTAGGCTGTCTAAAAATCACTAAAAGGCAAGCCATTGAAAAGTAGAATTTCAAGTTCTAGACTCAAAGCTAATTTTGGCCGCGTCTCAACACCAAGGCGCGAGGGTTCAAACCCGCGTCTCAGCACCAAGGCGCGAGGCTCGACAGCCGCGTCTCAGCACCAAGGCGCGAGGGTTCAAACCCGCGTCTCAGCATCAAGGCGCGAGGGTTCAAACCCGCGTCTCAGCATCAAGGCGCGAGGCTCGACAGCCGCGTCTCAGCATCAAGGCGCGAGGGTCGAAACCCATGCCTCGGTTATAACTGCCCTGGTTATGGGGCCAGTCACCGCCCACATAGCGGGGAGGTTAACCCCAATTGTGGAGTGTTTTTAGGGGCACGTTCACCCCTGATACCTCTATAAATAGCCTTGTTTGCTATTGAGAAGAGGTCAGTCGATTAAAGAGGAGAGACAGAGAAAGAGAGTCCAACTCTTCATATAACTTACTGTGTTCAAGTTAGTCTTTGCCGACAATCTCTTTGAGAGTTTTGGTCGACAGAGCTGTGTTACTCTGTCAACCACCCGAAGAGAAGAGCCCCGGAAGATCTCAACGTTCACCCGGTCAACGGAGAACAAGATTCACTCTCCACCGCCACTTGAAGAACCCAGCCTTAAACAAAGGGAGGATTCAAGACTCAACATCCTCTCTCCCTTGTAATCAGAATACTGATCTGTTGTAATCTTCTATCCAATTAAAAGAATTTTGCAATCGAATCCTCCTTTTCCGACGCGTACAAGAGATGGCGACTCCGCTGGGGACTAAATTTGTTACTGACGAACAAATCGTTGCGCAAGGTGACGTCCTCTATAAGGGGAAGATGGTCGAATCGCTTGTCGTCGAGTTCGACCAGGCAAAGTATAAAGAGTTTCTCTCTTCTGGCTCCAAGAGCCCAAAGACCCGCGTCTGCCGCAGGATCTCTACGGGGACTTACCCCGAAACCCGCTCTGAGACCCGCGTGGCCTCAGGCGCAGCTGCTGTAAAGGATGTCGCGGCCAACCGCGCCATACGAGATACACGCGCCAACGTCTCTCAGGAGACCCGCGTGGTCAAGCCCTCTGGTGTCCAGCCAGTTCACCCTCTCCCTCAGCACCAGATCGTCGTTGGTTTCTCTCCACCGCCACGACGCAACCGAAACGCTGAACGCCGACAGAGGAGGCGTGCGCGTCAGCTACAAGTTGGACTTCTGATCGTCCAACTGAGGCAGGACGCAAGGTTCAAACTGGCGTCTTGGCTGCGCCGCATCCAGCACGCGAAGTCCGCGTTTGGCGGCCCAACGCGAGACTCCCCAAATTAGTTCCTCTGAAGCCCTACTCACCAAACGCCAAGGCGAAGCTTGCGCGCCTCGTCAATTACAAGAAGCACGCACCCTTAGGCATAGGCCCCAGCAGCCCACTCTCTCTCAAGCGTCCCTGCCCCGACGCACCAAGCAGCAACGGGACAGCCGCGTCTCTTCTCAGCAGAGGTGCTAGACACGCGTCCTAAAGCTGCGACGCGAGAACCGCGTCTCTGAATCCTGCGTCCAAGATGTACAGCGCAAGGATGCCTCCCGCCCTCGAAGTTGCGAGGCTAATCCCTTCGATCCTCTTCCCATGGATCTAAGGGATTACTTGACGAAGAAAAGAAGTGCTAATCAAATCACTTCATCATGTTGCTGCCAACGGCTGATCTCTATGCTCTCTGAGTGCCGTGAGTGCCGTTGTGATTCAGGTGTGAACCAGCAGTCTTTGGTTAGACAGCTGACCCTGATTCCCCCATCAGCCAAAAGAAGACGCTCATACAGGCGGAGGATCTTCTCTGATACTGAGTATCCAGAGCTCACTGCAAATATGACGAGTAGGAGCAGGGAAAACAGCCTGTAGTCAGCTCCGACGAGTCTGACTCTGAACCGAAGGAGTGTACCAACACACTCGCACCCAGACCGGGGCCATTCCCCCGATCAACTACAATGCCCTAGCCCGGGGCATTGAGATTAATGACTCGCACTCTGCCATTGCAGAGTCGCAGGCTTCAAACTCTTCTATAGAGAAAGAGGCCTTCACATACATGACGAGCACTCCTGAGGAGACTGCTAAGCGCTTGGAACTGCAAGGCCAGGTTCAGAAGGAACAACTCGAGATGATTCGTGCTCAGCAAGAATCTATCGACTCTCTCAAGCAGATGCTCGCACAGTTGCTCGAAGACAGGAGGAAATCTCCCCCTAAAAAGTCTAAGGGCAAACGAAAAGAGGGAGAAAGCTCATCTTCCGAACATTCCAGAAGAAAGAGCAATCTACTTCTAGCTCGTCTGAAGCCTCATCGCCAGGAAAAGACGACCAAGACCATGAGAAGGTTCATTCTAAAAGAATGAGTCGATTGGAACGACGCCTCGAGGCCCTTACCAACGTAAAGGCCTCCAAGAAGCTGGAGTGGTCCGACCTTATCCGGCCGAGTGGGACTTGGTTCCATACCCTTCCAAGTTCAAGGCTCCAACCCTCCAAGCATTCGATGGGAAGGGGTCACCCAACCAACATATCTACTACTTTAAATCCCAAACAGGGAATGTAGTAGATAACGATGCTATATTGGCGCGCTTATTCATTGGCACCCTGAAAGGGCTTGCCTTTGAATGGTTCATGAAGCTCCTAGAAGGCTCCATCAAGAACTGGGGTGATTTGGAGAAGCTTTTCTTAACGCGCTTCTTCGAAGAAGACTCGGAAGTCACAATGCCCACCCTTCTGGCTACTAAACAGCGAAAGGGAGAGTCCGTCAAATCTTTTGTGGAAAGATTTCGGAACGTGGCACTCCGATGTCCGAGCGGTATGACCCAGGTTACCCTGGTGGAAACATGCCGCCACAATCTCCAAACCTCACTCCTTGCTCAAATAGGAGTTGCTGAAAGCTGCACCTGGAAGCAATTAGTCCAACAAGGTGAACAGGCTAAGGAGATTGTCGCCCGCGTCAGAGCGGAAGAAGGTAAGCCCAGGCCGGAGAGGTCAACGAGGCGTGCGCCAGACACATCCATTCAAACAAAAAGGAAGAATAACTTGGCAGCAAAGACCAAATCCCCTGTCAAACCTCAACCGGTCAAGGGAAGTGGCTCTTCAAGCAACCACGGGCCAACAAGCAGTATTCCTTCAAAGATGAACATGTCGACTCGCTTTTCAAATTACTTAACAAGAGCAATCGACTGAAGCTTCCTGAAGCTAGGCGCCCGAGGAAGTCGGTAAAACCGATAATCCCAGCTATGCATGTATCACAGATGTTAGGACACCCCACCAAGAGCTATTATGTCTTCAAGGACATCCTTCAGGCTCTGATTGACGCGGAGGTATTAAAACTCCGTCCAGAGCAGAAAAAGGTGGCGGCCAATATGACGTCCTTCCTCCAGTTTGGGAGGCAACCTCCAACACCCTCTGGAGTAGTCCCTGTCCCAAGAGGAGAGTTGAGAATGGTCAACACAGACCCTCACTAACAGCGAGAGAAGGGCCTAGTACCTGTCTCCACACCTCTAAGGGGATTCATGTGGACCCAGAAAAGGTTCACGCTATCCAGAAGATGCAACCTCCGAGAAACCTCAAGGAGCTTAGGGGATTGCAAGGACGATTGGCGTATATCCGAAGGTTTATCTCAAATCTCTCCAGAAGATGCCAACCCTTTTCCAAATTATTGAAGAAAGGTATTTTGTTCATTTGGGACAGCGCTTGCCAGCAAGCATTGAGGAAATCAAGCAATACCTCACACAACCACCAGTCCTTGCAGCTCCGATATCCGAAAATCTTTCCTGGTATACGTCCGAGCAATGGATCATTCTTTGGGAGCTCTAATAGCTCAGAATGATGATCAAGGACGAGAGCAAGCGATCTACTATCTGAGTAGAACAATGATCGGAGCCGAACATCGGTACAACCCGATCGAGAAGGAATGTTTGGCACTGGTGTTCGCCATTCAGAAAATGTGACACTATCTGGTAGGTCAACCATAAATGTCATATCAAAAGTCAACCCCTTGAGGTTACTCATGACAAAGCCTTCATCGCTAAATGGCCGACTGGCAAAATGGGCCATATTATTATCCCAATATGAGATGCACTTTTTACCACAAAAGGCCATTAAAGGACAAGCGGTGGCGGATTTCCTAGCCGAGCACCCAGATCTGAGGACAGCCAAAGTCTATGAGGATCTCCCAGATGAAGTCGCCGAAGTCTGCCTCACTCAGACATCGTTCGAAAGACAAGTGTGGCAAATTTTCTTTGACGGTGCATCCAGAACTAGCCCAAAAGGACACATAGTAGCGGGGGTAGTGATCAGACTAAGAAGGTGTACTTATTATGTGTATAAAGATGTATTTGATGTACCCTTTCTTGTCTCCGCTATAGCATAGGGCTATACCGAGTCGGATCTCAGGGAGAGCTCGCGATGGAAGCTTTAACGTGTGGTAGTGAAGTGAACAAACGAGTATTCTTCTCTTGCTTATAAACTTAGTGAATCAAATGTAAAAGAAACTAAAAGAAAGGATGGCTATGTTCATGGTGGAAATCGTTGGAAAAGAAATCAAGAAGTGGATGTGGTATTCACAAGAAAAAGAAAGAAAACTTAAAGAAAGCAATCCATGACTAGCTTACCTTGCTAGCTTGCCAAGACTTACTAGACTCCTTGATAGCGAATGCTTGCCTAATGTTGTCACTCCATTAGCGTAGGATTCGTCTCGCGTGTTGACCTAATTACTTTCTCACTTGCAAGATGGTGGTTTAACCATCGGAGAAGAGAAGATCATACAACTTGCAAGATGAACAAAAGCAATCACCCATGAGTTAGTGAAGAAAGCTAAGCTAGTGGTAAACTAGTACATGGAAGGAAAATTAGCTACAAGCCATTAAAGAACTAAAACAAAGCTTGAAGTAAATTGCAAGAAAGTAAACAAAGCAATAAAGAAAGCATGTAAAGAAAACACATAAACTAGAACCAAGCTTCAAGTAGAGGAAGGAGATGGATCAATCCTTGTGCTTCAAGTGCACTCTTGATTACACAAGCTCTCTCCCTCACAATCACTCTCTTTTACATTGAATTCTAGGGAAGAAGAAGAGGGATCTAAAGAACAAAACCTAAAGAGAAAATACATGAAAATTACAACAACTAAACTAATCTCCTCTCTTCTCCATTCAGTTTTTGCTCGCAGGTCAGAGATCAGATATTTATAGCCCACAGGTGAAGCTTCGAGATCAGTTCAGTTGGCGCAAAATCCGAGACAAAATCTCCCTGTAACTGCCCCGCCCCTTTGCGTTCCCGCGGCCTAACTGAAGCCGTTCAGCAACAACTTTCTGTTGCTGGCTGTTACGAGTTAGTTTGGCCACGTGGACCTTCTGGAATCTTCGTTTGTTGCGCGGATCTCTCTGGATCTGGATTTGAATTTGGCTTTATCCTTTAAGCTTGGATTAATCACTTAATTAGTGTTAATTAAGTGATTATTTGGAAATCTCTCCTTTAAGTATGTACCTGCAAATATGTAGAGAAGAGGAGTAAAATCACATATTTATTTGTAATATGCATGGGAGTTATGATGTAAAATATGCAATATTGGATACTAATCACACCCCCACACTTATTCTTTTGCTCGTCCCGAGCAAAACAAATAAAAAGAAAATCTAGACTAACAGTTTATTACACCACTTTCGCAGGTGACGCGATTGCACTGAGCATGTGCAACAAGCCGTTAAACCTCTAGGTTACCCTAGAGGAGGAGTGTTGTCTCCTGAGGGTTTTCAGCGGATTACACCCACAAAATCCATAAAGAAAGAAGACAAATGTTAGTATTTTGAAAACGCATTTTGAATAAGAGACATGTTCACGAACTATTTTTGCAAAAATATAAGTGATCCTAGGTCATAAGTCCACCTATAATTATTCTTTCTTAAACTTAGTCTCCATGCAAGATCTTGTTTTTAATTAAGGTAAGAGTTCAAAATTGGATTGAATATTTTATCTTTCATAAAACCTAGATAATATGCACACCGTGTAAGTGAAAATTTCTGGGATTTCAACTCCAACCATCAAGCCATTTATTTATCTATATATATATATATTTTTTTCTCTTTTTTTTTTTTTTTTATTTAATCTTCCCTTAGTCTAGGCTTTCTAGTCTACCCTTGTAGCGAGCCTTTAACCGATGACTCCCAAACCAGATGGTCTTAGGGCACCAGATGAGAAAACATCCCTCGGGTTTAAGGTCTCGAGTAGAAAAGGCCACATAACTAAGAGGGATTATTTATTATGATCACCGTTAGGCGTGAGTAATTATGCTTCTTGAGGCACAATTTCCCAGCTTAATAGGTGATGTTTTATTTATATATATTTTTCTTTCTTTTTTTTTTTTTTTATTTTCATGGCATTTTTGGTCTTTGTTTCCATCCCAAGAAATGTGTAAGTGTGAAGTGCATATTATCTAAGGCAAAAAATTCAAGATAAGAATATCTCACCAATTTTACTTACTTAGCCTATAATTTCCAACAAGATCTATTACTTCAACTAGGTTTAAGATGTCATAATTAAGGCTTTCTTAATTTCTAAGATACATCTTAATTTTCTTAGAAATAGATCAAAACTTTGTCTCTTATTTCAAAAAGTTTTTTTTTTATATTTTTTATTTATTATTATTTTTTTTATTTCTAAAAAGAAGTGTAAAAGAAATAAAATCTAAAACTCTAAGTTAGTAAACCCTCCCCACACTTATTTCATGCATTGTCCTCAATGCATCATGATATATGTATGCATGAACAAAATGAAGAGGGAAGGAAAAATTTACCTTAAGGTGGTGGTTCCGGTGGTGGTCGGATTGGTCCACGGAACATGGCCCAATCAACTTTGCGTTGGGTTTTCAGAAACCCACCAAAATCTCAGAAATATGACCCACTAAAATGATGTATGCATGTGTTATTTTAATTATGTACATGACCCCATCTAATTTTAAGATTTTCCTAATAATTTCAGAGTCAAATTTATCAAGATCCTTGTCCAAAAATGGTGCATGAAATGATATAACAGTTGACTTGGACTCTGGAAGGAATACCGACTCAGGATTATGATTTAAATCAAGTGATGGTTCAGGAGTCGAAGTGAGGTCAGAAATTGTGTCCAAGTCAGAAATGAAAACTCAAGTCCACATGTGTTGTCCAACAATGGAATGTGACCTACTATGGGTGATATCTCTTTACTTCCAATTTTAAGAAATTCAAGCTCATCACCGTACAATTCTTCAAAACTTAAGTCAACATCTTCCTTAATAATTGTACAATCAGTTTCAGAAGTAAAGAGATCGAGAAAATCAAGGTCACATTTCTCATTGAGTTCAATTCCACAAGATGGAGAACTTGCCAAAATGTCAATAGAATCTTCAAAAGTGTAGAATTGGGCAAGTTCAATATGATCCTCAAAGATGGATGATTCAACTTCATTGTGAATTGTGAAAGATCCAAGATTGACTCCGGGAAAAGATTGATGTGAGGTAAAGATACCGGAGTCATTATGGAATAAGGAAAAAGAATTGAATCACTGAGTTTGGGTTCAAGATCACATTCCTCATGTAGTTCATAAAATGTGGAGAACTTGCCAATTTATCAATGGAATTTTCAGGAGTGTAGAATTGGTCAAGTTCAATGTGATCATCAAAAAGATTGGTGATTCAATTTCACAATGGATAGGAAATGGATCCAATTCTGACTTGGGAAATGGATTGAAATCAGGTAAGGTTATGGAAGTCATGATTGAATCAGGAAGTAAATTGGAATCATCAAATGAAAGTTCAGGATCAAATTCATGTTCCAGTTCAATTTCAGAAAAAGGAAAACTTGCCAAATTGTCAATTGGATCAGAAGTGTGGACAAGTTCATTTTTAGGAAATGTGAAACTTGCCAAAATGTCAACGGGATTTGAATTTTGGACAAGTTCAAGTTTAGGAAATGAAAAACTTGCCAATGTATCAATTGGATCTGAAGTTTGGACAAGTTCAGGTGAGTGTGCTGAAATTGAATCTGGATTTCCAAGATGACAAGAGTCTTGAGTCATATCAATAGAGTGTGGTATAACTGGATTAGTCAAATGTTGATAGGATAGAGTTTCCTCTTTCCTAAGAAGGTTATCCAATTGTTCTTTCACACTATTGATAGACTTGGCATGTGATTTTGATATTGTAGCATAGACTCTTGCAAGATATCTATACTCTTTTCTAGAATTGATGTATCTTCAAATGATTGTTCTAGAATGGGAGTATAGGAATCTTGACTTTGGAAAGTTTGTGAATAGTGTGAGTCAAAAATGTGTGGTGATGGAAGAGTGGACTCACACAAGAAATCTTTACTCGTTTCCATGACAAATGGTTGTTCATTAGGAAATGATGGAACTGAGTAAGACTCTTGAAAATACTGTGGAACTGGAGAGGGAAATGGTTCGGAAGTGTTTGCTCAGCTCTCTGTAAGTTAGCTTCTAAACTCCTTAATAAGTCAGATTTGTCTTCAAATGGAGGCTCAGAAAAAGGAGTGTATGACGTGGACTCGGGAAATGAATATTGTGGACAAGGTGAATATGATGGACAAGGATTTTGAAAATTTGACTCGGGGTAAGTGAATCCCCAATGACTCGATGAAGAGTTGAAATTATTTTGGACATTATAATTATTAGATGGGGGATATGGGTCATATTGATTCGGATAAGGCCAACCCGGTGTATGTGGTTGGTGCATATTATAAAACACCGGGTTAGAATTATCCGAATATGGAGTGTGTGTGACATATGGATGGAAAGAATTGTAATTGTAAGCCATATCACCAATCACAAACAAAAATCAACACAAACAAACAAAAGAAAGAAAGAAAATTCTAACCTAAGTTAGGGTAGACTTAGACCTAGACGACTCCTAACAAATAGACCGTCCACGGGAGGTTTAGTGCAGACTCTAACCACAAGCTAATCAGCCAGGGAAGGGTAAGGTTGGTGGGAGGTTTTCCGTCCGGAGACGTTCCTTAATTAAGTAACCAGCAACCTTCGGGCTTTCGGCCCTAAACCCCTTTCCTAGACACCGATTTTGCAAGAGTTAAATTCCAACACTTTTCCCCCTTAGGATAATCTCCTAAATGAGTCCGAGATGTCCCTAGGGCCAACGTCTACTTTTTATTAATTTAGGCTTGGGTTAGTGAGTGCTTGGGTTTGTGGTTTTCGGGCTAAGGAAAGGGTAAGACCTCCCCCACCTTATCTTATTTACGGGTATGCCCTTAGATTTGAATTGTGCAAGTGTACAAGAAATATAACAAGGATTCACTCAAAGCAAGAAAATCAAGCAAAGAGTTTGTCCTAGTCTAAATGCAATGCAAACACGTACCTTGCCTCCAGCACTCTTCAACAGTAAAAGTAAAGAATTGAAGAGACACGTGCCTAAAATGCAAGTGTCTAAACAATTTTTAACAATTCAACCAACTTTTTACTGTTTTTTTTAAGCAGGAGTAGGATGCAGAATACAGGAAATAAGTATAGAAACAGATGTATTTTACATAACCAGAGGCCCTGCAGAAAATTGGTGAGAAGTGAACTCCTTATTGCTATTGCTGCTTCCCACGGCAAAGTGCCGTGGATCCGCGGCAATTTGGAGGGATCCTGGGCTCTGTTTTCTTGAGCAGAGGCCCAGGTCCACTTATATGTTACTGCAATGAATATTTTCCTGTTTCTTCTCCTGTAACCTGCAACAGAGAAGAAGAATCGTTTAGTACTCACTTTAAACCAAAAATATACGTTGCTCTCCCCCGGCAACGGCGCCATTTTTTGATCAGACTAAGAAGGGTGTACTTATTATGTGTATAAAGATGTATTTGATGTACCCTTTCTTGTCTCCGCTATAGCATAGGGCTATACCGAGTCGGATCTCAGGGAGGGCTCGCGATGGAAGCTTTAAACGTGTGGTAGTGAAGTGAACAAACGAGTATTCTTCTCTTGCTTATAAACTTAGTGAATCAAATGTAAAAAAACTAAAAGAAAGGATGGCTATGTTCATGGTGAAATCGTTGGAAAAGAAATCAAGAAGTGGATGTGGTATTCACAAGAAAAAAAGAAAACTTAAAGAAAGCAATCCATGACTACTTACCTTGCTAGCTTGCCAAGACTTACTAGACTCCTTGATAGCGAATGCTTGCCTAATGTTGTCACTCCATTAGCGTAGGATTCGTCTCGCGTGTTGACCTAATTACTTTCTCACTTGCAAGATGGTGGTTTAACCATCGGAGAGAGAAGATCATACAACTTGCAAGATGAACAAAAGCAATCACCCATGAGTTAGTGAAGAAGCTAAGGCTAGTTGTAACACTAGTACATGGAAGGAAATTAGCTACAAGCCATTAAAGAACTAAAACAAAGCTTGAAGTAAATTGCAAGAAAGTAAACAAGCAATAAAGAAAGCATGTAAAGAAAACACATAAACTAGAACCAAGCTTCAAGTAGAGGAAGGAGGATGGATCAATCCTTGTTGCTTCAAGTGTCCACTCCTTGATTACACAAGCTCTCTCCCTCACAATCACTCTCTTTTACATTGAATTCTAGGGAAGAAGAAGAGGATCTAAAGAACAAACCTAAAGAGAAAAATACATGAAATTACAACAACTAAACTAATCTCCTCTCTTCTCCATTCAGTTTTTTGCTCGCAGGTCAGAGGTCAGATATTTATACCCACAGGTGAAGCTTCGAGATCAGTTTCAGTTGGCGCAAAATTCGAGACAAATCTCCCTGTAACTGCCGCGCCCACTTGCGTTCCCGCGGCCTAACTGAAGCCGTTCAGCAACAACTTTCTGTTGCTGGCTGTTACGAGTTAGTTTGGCCACGTGGACCTTCTGGAATCTTCGTTTGTTGCGCGGATCTCTCTGGATCTGGATTTTGAATTTGGCTTTATCCTTTAAGCTTGGATTAATCACTTAATTAGTGTTAATTAATGATTATTTGGAAATCTCTCCTTTAAGTATGTACCTGCAAATATGTAGAGAAGAAGGAGTAAAAATCACATATTTATTTGTAATATGCATGGGAGTTATGATGTAAAATATGCAATATTGGATACTAATCAGGTAGGAGTAGTGCTCGTCTCGCCACAGAATTATGTGGTTCCGAGCTGTCTCGCTAACTGAGCCTTGCCCCAATAATGTAGCGGAGTACAATGCTCTTTTGATTGGGATGCAACTCGCCGATGAGATTGGCGTTAAAAATCTCGAGGCATATGGTGACTCCAAACTCATCGTTAGCCAGGTTCGCGGGAGTACGAAGTAAGACATGAAGACCTAGTACCGTACTACAACGCAACTGTCCGCATGGCCGAGAGGTTCACAAACTTCTACATCGACCATGTACCGCGTAGGCAAAATGCGCAATGCAGATGCACTCGCATCCCTCGCTGCCTCCTTAGCTCTCTCCCAGCTGGAGCAATGAGAAGGTATTTGTCTACAGTCATGACCTGTATTGCCCGAGAGTTGCTCTCAAGGACTACCAGAGTCAACATGAGGTCGTCACGGCAAAGAAGCACTTGAGTCATCAACTGGTCCAGAGCCTAGAGACTGGCGATTCCCTACATAGATTATGTCTTATACGGCATCCGCCTGAGGACACCAAAGAAGCGGCTGCCATTCGAAGGAAAGCCCCCAAATTCTACTATAATGCGATTACGCGAACACTTTATCGTCGATCGCATGACGGGATCTTGCTTTGCTGCCTTTCACAAAAAAGGCGCAGGAGGTGTTGAAGAAGCCCATG
>JAVJIF010005349.1:0-132170 GCA_038442645.1 Agave tequilana
ATTGGCTCTAGGATACACACACACGATTTTGTATTCAAGTTTTCATGGTCAAAACTTTTGTTTCATGCCTTAGTATATATATACATGACCCTAAGTTTTACAAAAATGAATATCATGTTTAGATCATGTATGTATACTCTTTCCACCATATTACTTAGTTTTTCTTACTTCAAAACATTTTTACAAAATTTCCCAAGTTCAGAATTCTGCTATTTTTCTATTTCAGGCTAGACCGGTCGACCGGCCCGGTCGACCGGCACCTGCACAGGACATGCACGCTTGTGCATGTCGTCGGCCGACCGCCCGGGTCGACCGACTGTCTGCAGTTGCTCTCAGATTTTCTGGGTCGACCGCCCGGTCGACCGCCCGCAGAACACTTTGTTTCATTTTGAGGACGGTCGACCCGAGCGGTCGACCCGAGCCCAACGGCTAGGCGGACGGTCGACCGGACGGATTGACCGCCAAGCCTGCAAAAGCCCAACGGCTCTTTCCTCTTTTGTGCAATTCTGAAAACTGTTTTCTTAATATGTTTTTGCAGACTTTTTCTGAGGTTTTGGAGAACTTTTTCAGGTCAAATAAACTTAAAATAAATTGTTTTTAACCCTTTCTTCTCTCTATAAATAGAGGAGTATAGCCTCTTGCATTCCTCACCAAGAAAAATCTTCAAGTTTTCAAAGTTTTCAAAAAGAAGAAAAGTATTTAAGCTCTCATCTTTCATACTTTCTTGAGCTTGTTTTCAGTTGTATTCTCTAGCAAAAATCATCTCTACAACTGAGTTTTTCTCACTACACTTCTTAGAGTCAAAATTCCCTACTCAATCTATAAGGAAGTTGTAAAAGAGTGAGAGTTTGTAAGAAGTTTAGTGATCTTATTGTGATCACTTGGCTACTTGTTCCTTCTTCTTGTTCTTGTGGAGACACCCTTCGGTAGAGGTTATTGTGAGTGGTGGAGCTCGGTGCTCGGGTCTTTGGTAGACCGTTGTAAGCGTCCTCGGTGGATAGTGGAAACCCTTCACGGAGGTGAAGGCGGGGAGTAGAGCGGTGGCTCGAACCTCGAAACAAACATCTTGTGTTTGCAATTGCTTTGTGTCCATTTTCGCTTTAAATTTCTCTTGCACTCTATTGCTTTCAATTACTTGCTTGAGATCTAGTTTTCTTTCCTTGTGTTATTGCTTCTAGTTGTGATACTTTGATATATCTTGTGTGCACTTCATCACTGCATATTATTCATTGTTCGATCAATTCTCATACAACAAGGTTGCATTGCGCACCTCTAACCCATTCAAGGGGAATCAGGAGGAAGGAGTTCAGAACCCTTCACGGGGTATTCGGCTCTTAGTCTTGTTTTGAGAGATCGTTGCATCATTCATCCATCATAGTTTTAAAAATTGTTAGATTAGCAATTACACCTATTCACCCCCCTCTAGGTGTTTTTCAATTGGTATCAGAGCTTTGTTACTAGGCTCTTGGCTTAAACAACCTTAGAGAGATCCTAATATTGCTAATCATTTCATTCATTCTCATTTAGTAAAGATGGCCGATGGTATCAAGAAACCCCCTAAGTTTGATGGACTTAACTTTCCCATATGGAAGGTTAAGATGACCGTTTTCTTGCAATCTCTAGGTAGTCGAGTTGCAAAGGCCGTGACCAAACCCTTTAGTGCACCCCCGGTGATGAATCTACTTAGTCCGAAATTGAGACTAAGGAGTTTGATGCCAATGCGGGCTCATTATGCACTCCTTCAAGCCCTTAATGATGATGATATAGCTAGAGTTATTCATTGCAAGTCCGCATATGAAATTTGGACACATTTGCTAGTTACACATGAAGGGACTTCATAAGTGAAGAGGGCTAAGATAGACCTTCTTCGGTCCCAATATGAAAACTTTTGCATGCAAGAAAATGAAACCATAGATGATATGGTTACAAGATTTACAAAGATCACTAATGGACTTTCTTCTCTAGGTGATGCTATCGACAACGATCAAAGAGTTAGAAAGATCATCCGGGCTCTTCCTCCTTCATGGGAAGTAAAAGCAACCACCTTGAAGGAACTCAATGACAAGGAGGAGATGGAGCTAATTGGTCTCATTGGGAACTCAAAACCCATGAGATGGAGAGAAAAGCTAGGGAGGACATGGCTCCTTCCAAGAAGAAAACAATAGCCTTCAAGTGTCAATCCACACACTCGATGAAGACAATGAAGAAGAAGATGACGAGGAGCTCTCACTTCTTATAAAGATGTTCGGAGGATGTACAACAAGGCTAAATTTCAAGGAAGAAAAGATGGCAAGAAGAGAGGAAAATAGTTTGCTTTAATTGCAAAAGACCGGGACACATTGTTGCGGAATGCCTGGATAAAGTAAAGCCCTCCACTTCAAAGAAGCCTTACAAGAAGAAAGCATTGAAGGCTACATGGGATTCCGAGAGCGAATCCGAGGAGGAAGTTGACACCGCCAATATGTGCTTCATGGCAAATGAAGGCACAAGCAAGGTAACCCCCTCCACTTCTTTTGATAATGAACTTTCCATGGATGAAATAGGAGAAGCATTTATAGAACTTTCACATAACCATGATTTTCTTAAGAAAAAGTATTTAAAAATGAAAAAAGAAAATGAGTCTCTTAATCATCAAGTTTTTACTCTTTCCAAAGAAAAAGATGAATTACTTTCCACTCTTGTTTTCACCCAAAAAGATTTTGACAATTATAAAATTTCTTGTAAAGGCAAATTTCCACAAGTTAATGATAATGAGATTACCATGCTTAAAGAAAGAATAGATTCTTTAGGAGTAGTTTTGAAAAAGTGTGAATTTGATAAAAATAGACTTGAGGCTATGTTTCCTAAGAAACAAGCCCCTAAGAAACAATCTCATGTTCATGCTCATGCTCATACCACACAACCTTTACATCATGCCAAACCCCACAAACATGCTCACACTTCACACACACATCATGCATTCATGTATGGTAAAGTGTATTCATGTTCATATTGTGGCCGTAAAGGACACTTAGCCAATTTTTGCTATGATAGACTAAATGCATCTCGTCATAATGTTTGGGTTCGAAACACTAACTTTCAAGGACCCAAGAAAATTTGGGTACCAAAGTCAATGAATTTGTTCAATAATGTAGGTACCTTCCAAGGCCCAACGACGTAGAGGATTGTGGTATCTTGATAGTGGTTGCTCAAGGCACATGACTTGGGACATCAACAACTTTGCAACCCTATCAAGCTACCATGAAGGTGGCACCGTCACCTTCGGAGATGATGCCAAGGGTAAAATCATCGGTATTGGTAATGTTAAACTTGGTTCATCCCCTTTAATAGAAAATTTGTTTTAGTTGATGGACTCAAGCATAATCTCTTGAGTATTAGTCAACTTTGTGATAAAGGTTTGATGTTGTTTTTGATAACATACCTTGTAGAGTTTTTGATAGACAATCTAATACATGTGTATTTTCCGGTTTTCGTGATAGCAATATGTACATGATTGACTTGTCTAACATGTCTTGCAATATTACTTGTTTAAAAGCCCTCGATGATGACTCTTGGTTATGGCATAGAAGATTAGGCCACATTTCTTTTGACCATATATCTAAGTTAAACACAAAGGAAATGGTGAAAGGTATTCCTTGCTTGAATTTTGAAAAGGACCGGGTTTGTGATGCATGTCAATTTGGGAAACAAACCAAGTCTTCTTTCAAATCAATTAAGGATATCATGACATCACGTCCCTTAGAGTTGATCCATATGGATTTATTTGGTCCTACTCAAACCAAAAGTCTAAGTGGGAATCGTTTTGCATTTGTTTTGGTTGATGACTTTTCACGTTTTACTTGGGTTTTCTTCCTGAACACAAAAATCAAGCCTTTTCACATTTTAAGCCTTTAAGAAAAGAGTTGAAAAGGAAAAAGATTCTTCAATTTTAAGAATAAGAAGTGATAGAGGAGGTAATTCATTAACCTACCCTTTATCACTTTTTGTGAAGAACATGGAATTAAGCATGAACTTTCTTGTCCTAGAATCCACAACAAAATGGAGTAGTTGAATGAAAAATCGAACTTTACAAGAAATGGCTAGGACAATGCTAAGTGAATATGGTCTACCACATTATTTGTGGGCCGAGGCCGTTAATACATCATGCTACATATCAAATCGTGTTTTTTGTGTAAAAATACTTCAAAACTTCTTTTGAAATGTACTTTTCTAGAAAACCAAATGTTTCATATTTCAAGATTTTTGGATGCAAATGTTTTGTTTTGAATGCAAAAGATAATTTAGGAAAATTTGATGCTAGATCTTATGAGGCTATTTTTGTTGGTTATTCTAACACTAGCAAGGCTTATAGAATCTTCAATAGATCATCTTTGACTATTGAGGAATCTATACATGTTAAGTTTGAAGAATCTAACTTGTTTGTTAAGAATGTTGTAGAAATAGATGCATTGGATGAAGGCTTGGAGAAAGTGACTTTGGAGGATACACCTACTATGGGAGACAAGCCAAAGGATGATGAAGGAAGTGAAGCTAAAGTAGAAGAGGCTCAAGGAGATGAAATTCAATCAATTGAAGTGGAGCCCACTCAACAACTTCCAAAGGATTGGAGATACAATCCTCATCTTCCCAAGGACCTCGTCATAGGTGAAGTATCTAAAGGGGTAACCACTCGCTCTAAACTTCATGATTTTTGTGGTCATTATGCATTTATTTCTCATGTTGAACCCAAGAACGTCCTCGAAGCCAAGGCCGATTCATATTGGTTGCTAGCCATGCAAGAGGAACTCAATCAATTTGAGCGCAATCAAGTTTGGCACCTTGTTCCTAGGCCCCACGATAGACCAACAATTGGTACTAAGTGGATCTTTAAGAACAAGTTGGATGAATCGGGTAACGTTGTTAGGAATAAAGCTAGGTTAGTTGCCCAAGGTTACACTCAAATCGAAGGAATCGATTTTGAAGAAACTTTTGCACCCGTAGCACGACTTGAAGCCATACGTATGACACTAGCATTTGCCTCATATAAAGATTTTAAATTATTTCAAATGGATGTTAAAAGTGCTTTTCTAAATGGTTTTATTGAAGAGGAGGTGTATGTTGAACAACCCCCGGGTTTGTTGATCCTACACATCTGGATTTTGTGTTTAAATTAGATAAACTCTTTATGGTTTAAAACAAGCCCCTAGGGCTTGGTATGAAAGACTTTCTTCATTCTTAATTTCAAATGGTTTTAAGAAAGGTAAAATTGACACAACTTTGTTTACAAAACATGTAGAAAATGATATTCTTATTGTGCAAATTTATGTAGATGATATTATTTTTGGTTCTACTAATGAATCTCTTTGCCAAGCTTTTGAATCATGCATGAAGGATGAATTTGAAATGTCTATGATGGGGGAGCTCAACTATTTCCTTGGACTCCAAATCAAGCAAAGGAAGGATGGGATCTTCATCAATCAAGCCAAGTACACAAAGGAACTCATCAAGAGGTTCGGGCTTGAAGGCGCTAAAGTGAGCAAAACTCCCATGGCAACAACTACCAAGCTTGATAAGGATGAACAAGGTAAAAGTGTAGACATTAAACTTTATCGTAGCATGATAGGTAGTTTATTGTATTTGACGGCTAGTAGGCCGGATATCATGTTTTCTGTTTATCTTTGTGCTCGTTTTCAATCATGTCCTAAGGAGTCTCATTTAGTAGCGATAAAACGCATTATTAAATACCTTAAGGGCACAATTGAAATGGGTTTGTGGTATCCGAAAACCGGACTATTTGAAATGAAGAGTTTTTCGGATGTGACTATGCGGGTTGTAGGGTAGATAGGAAGAGCACAAGTGGAACATGTCAATTCCTAGGTAATTGTCTTGTATCTTGGTCTTCAAAAAGCAAAATTCGGTAGCCCTTTCAACCGCCGAGGCGGAGTATGTTGCAGCCGGAGCTTGTATGCACAAGTTCTTTGGATGAAACATACTCTCCTCGACTATGATTTACACTTTGATCATGTTAAAATATTTTGTGATAATACTAGTACAATTCACATGACAAAGAATGCAAATCAACATAGTAAAACCAAACACATTGACATTAGATATCACTTTCTTAGAGATCATTATGAGAAAGGTGATATTGATATTGATTATGTTTCTACCGATTTTCAACTTGCCGATATTTTTACTAAACCATTGGATTATGCTAGATTTTCCTTTATTTGTGGTGAGTTGAATGTTTGCATTATCGATTTAAAACATTTTGTTATTTTTGTTTTGTTTGACCCTTTTTGATGTATGACAAAAAGGGGGAGAAAAAGAGTAAGTTTGTTGTTTAAAAAGAATAAGTTTGTTGTTTATTTAAGCTTTTCAAAAACTATTGTGTTTTCAATGCTTTATGTTTCTTACTTCTTATTGTCATTTCTTTATACATAGCATTGTTTGAGGGGGAGCTTTCCTAAGCTCTTCTTCCATTTATGTTTAAATAACTTATATGTTTTGTCATCATCAAAAAGAGGGAGATTGTTGGCCTAAGGTTACAATCACCCATTTTAGTGTGTTTTGATGATTACAAAACATATATAGTTATTTGTACTAATCATGTTTGTTGTTTTAGTGTGTTTCAGGGTTCTAATTAAACTAGAAGGTTTCTTCCCTAAAGGAAGGCGTTTTGACTCAAGTCACCTCAATTCGGGCTCAAGAATCAAGTTTTCAAGATCATATGGAGAAGCCCACTTGAAGAACTTGTAGTCCTTAGAACCAATGTAAGAAATAGTTTGTTAAAGTTTGAGTTTGGAAAATTGGCTCTAGGATACACACACACGATTTTGTATTCAAGTTTTCATGGTTAAAACTTTTGTTTCATGCCTTAGTATATATATACATGACCCTAAGTTTTACAAAAATAAATATCATGTTTAGATCATGTATGTATACTCTTTCCAACATATTACTTAGTTTTTCTTACTTCAAAACATTTTTACAAAATTTCCTAAGTTCAGAATTCTGCTGTTTTTCTGTTTCAGGCTAGACCGGCCGACCGGCCTGGTCGACCGGCACCTGCACAGGACATGCACGCTTGTGCATGTCTGTCAGCCGACCGCCCGGGTCAACCGACTGTCTGCAGTTGCTCTCGGGTTTTCTGGGTCGACCGCCCGGTCGACACTTTGTTTCTTTTGAGGACGGTCGACCCGAGCCCAACGGCTAGGCGGACGGTCGACCGGACGGGTCGACCGCCAAGCCTGCAAAAGCCCAACGGCTCTTTCCTCTTTTGTGCAATTCTGAAAACTGTTTTCTTAATCTGTTTTTGCGGACTTTTTCTGAGGTTTTGGAGAACTTTTTCAGGTCAAATAAAATTAAAATAAATTGTTTTAACCCTTTCTTCTCGCTATAAATAGAGGAGTATAGCCTCTTGCATTCCTCACCAAGAAAAATCCTCAAGTTTTCAAAGTTTTCAAAAAAGAAGAAAAGTTTTTAAGCTCTCCATCTTTCCATACTTTCTTGAGCTTGTTTTCAGTTGTATTCTCTAGCAAAAATATCTCTACAACTGAGTTTTTCTCACTACACTTCTTAGAGCCAAAATTCCCTACTCAATCTATAAGGAAGTTGTAAAAGAGTGAGAGTTTGTAAGAAGTTTAGTGATCTTGTTGTGATCACTTGGCTACTTGTTCCTTCTTCTTGTTCTTGTGGAGACACCTCTTCGGTAGAGGTTATTGTAAGTGGTGGAGCTCGGTGCTCGGGTCTTTGGTAGACCGTTGTAAGCGTCCTCGGCGGATAGTGGAAACCCTTCACGGAGGTGAAGGCGGGGAGTAGAGCGGTGGCTCGAACCTCGAAACAAACATCTTGTGTTTGCGATTGCTTTGTGTCCATTTTCGCTTTAAATTTCTCTTGCACTCTATTGCTTTCAATTACTTGTTTGAGATCTAGTTTTCTTTCCTTGTGTTATTGCTTCTAGTTGTGATACTTGTGATATATCTTGTGTGCACTTCATCACTGCATATTATTCATTGTTCGATCAATTCTCATACAACAAGGTTGCATTGCGCACCTCTAACCCATTCAAGGGGAATCAGGAGGAAGGAGTTCAGAACCTTCACGGGGTATTCGGCTCTTAGTCTTGTTTTGAGAGATCGTTGCATCATTCATCCATCATAGTTTTAAAAATTGTTAGATTAGCAATTACACCTATTCACCCCCCCCTCTAGGTGTTTTTCAGATGTCACAAACGCGGGGTCTGAGACCCGCGTTTTATAACACAGGAAGAACGCAGACGCGAGCACGTGCTCCGCGTCGCGTTAACATATGAACGCGAAGATCGCGTTAAAGATGTGCTTGAACGTGGGGGTGAGCCTGCGTTAACTAATAAAACATGAAAGAAAGAGGGAGACAGGGAGATGTGAGAGAGATGTAGGGAAAGAGTGAGAGGGGAGACGCAGGAATCAGAGAAAAAAGGGGGGAGACGCAAGGATGAGGGGAAAAATCAGAGAAGAGAAGAAATAAAATAAAAAGGAAGAAAGGAAAGAAGGAAAGAAAGAAAGGAAAGAAATAAGGAATGAAAGAAAGAGATGGAAGAAAAGAAAAGAAGGAAAAGGGGAGGTAGGTCGGCTGGACCTCGTCGGCGGCGGCGAAGGTGGCCGGAGACTAGAGGTGGGTGGCCAAAGCCCCCAAACCCAAGGCTAGAAGAGGGGGTGCAAGTCTAGTACAAAAGGATTTTTTTGGAGTTTTGTAAATGGTGTTTCGGAGGACGAACCTATACCTCGTTGGAAAGAGTATTCCGAGGAGAGGAAGATGGCGTGGGTTGTGGCGGCCAAGATGGTGTAGGTGGTGGTGGAAATGGTGGTGAAGTTTTGGAGGTAATGGGTTTTGGTTGGAAATGGAGGAAGAAGATGGTGATGAATATGGTGTCGTGGTTGTTGTTGTTGTTGGAATGGAGGAGTAGATGGAGGAGAAAGTGGTGGAGAAAATGGTGGAAGAAGTTGGTGGTGGAGGAGATGGAGAATGGGGGGGGGACGGCCAAAGGAAAGGAAAGGGCTGTGGTTCGTTCCCTGTGGCTGTTGGTGAGAAGGGGAAGGAAAATGAAAGAGAAAGGAAGAAAGGTGGGGGTGTATATAAAGGGAATATGATTATTACCATATTGCCATTCCATTTAAAGGAGGGCTGCGTCTCCTTTATAAAAAAAGGGCTGCGTCTCATTCATGAAATCAGCATCTGGCAACTAAAGCTGGACGCGGAGATTAACGCTACGTCCAAAAAAGGAAAACACAAGATCGCGTTAAAGAAAAGATAAAAAGGCATGGGTGATTTGATCTGTGTTGATTTCCTTTGAAGGACATAACGTTAAATGCGGAATGGAGAGAGTCTCCACATTAAATTTGAACCCAGATTTGGTGGGTCTCGCGTCAGGAGGAGGGAGAAAAAAATAAAATATCCGGATAGAATTCCGGTATCTGGGAAAACACCGGAAACTCAGGAAAAGCCCGAAAAATGAAGTATCTCGAAAAGCTTTTCAAAAATTTTCAAAAATAATAAATATTATTTAAGATTTTTGGTGAAATCGGTTTTCAGAAATTTAATTTTATTTTCAAAATAAAAATCCTGAAATCTACTGTGGACGGTGTCTACACCGGGTAGGCCGGATTTTTGATAAAATCTGAAAAATATCAGAAAATGTCTGAAAAAGAAAATATAATTTAAAGAAGATATATAAAAGTAGAATTTAGAAATTTATTCTAATTGTAAACTAAAATTCCTGAAATCAACCAGTGATACTGGCCGACACCAAATCCAGGGGAATTTTGATAAATTCTAAAAATTCTCAAAAATTTATTTAGATAGAAAACATTATTTTAAGAAATAATGTGAAAGACGTTTTTAGATTTTTAACTCCATTTGTGAATTAAAAATCTGAGAGTCGGTCAGCGACACTAGTCGACACTGGTTTTGAAGATTTACAATTTAACTCAGAAAAATTTCAGAAAATCATGAAAAATTTAGAATATTAAAAAATAATATTTGAAACTGAAATCAATAAAATTTGAATTCTAAAAAGGTCAAATCATGCAGTACTGCTATATGAGTAAGAATTTAAATAAGAGAAAATAAGGAAATACGCTCCAAAAATCAGAAAACATAGCTTTGTATGTATTCTGAGGATGGGGTGTTACATTGATACAAATATAAAAGATTATCATAAATAATTGAAGTATAACTATATAAATTGATAAAATTACACATGTATTATATGGATTGAAACTGATACAAATACAAGCATATAAATACAAAAGATCTTCATTTCTTCACTCGTCTTCTGGAGAGTCTTCATTGATTTCATCTACTGTTTTATTCTGACTTCTTGTCTCTGCATCGAGCCAATCTTTCCCGCAGATACTCATATCGATAGCTTCTGACGTCAGGCGGTTCCTCATATCAGTCAGCACTCGTCCAGATGTACTAAAAACATATTCTAAAGTTACAGTAGAGGCAGGAAGGGTTAGTAAATCACGCGCCATGATGGAAAGCTATTGCTTGCTGATGAAAGAGTGTGATCCATTTTTAAAGTAAAATTGACAAAAATATAAATATCAAAACTTGAGAGAAATTGTGTGAGCTTGAACACTTGAGAACTTGAGGAGAGGTTGGGCGAGCTTGATTACTTGAGGAGAGGTGTGTAATCATCTAGAGGGGGGGTGAATAGGTGATGAGCTAATCTAATGGTCAATTAATGCGGAATTAAAACTTATTTAACGCAAACTAAAACTACTAAAACTAAACACCAAGTATAACACAAGAGTGTAGCCGGATTCCCCGTGAAGGGTCTGGACTAACTCTTCAAGATTCCTCTAAATAAGAGTTGAGGTGCCGCGTTGGCTCTCTTGGTTGAATACTAGTGTTAGCAAACAAACCCCCAAGCATATAACAATTAAGCACACAAAGTATATCAAGCATATAAAGATAAAAGCAATATAAGCATTCAAGATATAAAAACAAGTAAGAGATAGAGAGAGCAATCGCAAACAAGAGAGATTTGTTTCGAGGTTCGAGCACACTTGCTCTATGTCTCCGCCTTCAACACTTGAAGGATTTCCACTAAAAACCGATCCCACCGGATCACTCGGTGCCGCAACACCTACAAGGAGTTCCCACTAGAACTCTTGGACTCTCTAGTCCCTCTCTTGTTCCCGAACACACCGCAAGCCCACAAGCTCGCCGAGGCCGCACCTCAAACACCGAGTTCCCACTAAAACCCGAAACAATGCGAACACACACGTCCGCATCCTCAAAGTACAAAGTAGAACTTTGGTGATCACAACCCTTTGATCACCTAAAATTCTCTCACAACAAAGATCCCTATAGGTAGATATAGTAATGAATAGCTCAAGTATTTGTGTGAGAAAACTAGGATGGAATGTGTGGAGAAAAACACAAGAAATCACTTTGAAAACACTCTTGATAAACTTCCTTTTTGATTGGAATATTTGCTCTTAAATAAGTGGAGAAAACTCTGAAATAGATGGGAAATACTAGGTTTAAAACTCTCCTCAAATCTTAGCTAAAACAGCCCAAGGAATCCCCTTTAAATAGGCTTCTCAAAAACTAGCCATTGGGACCAAATCAGCAGCCCTGACGGCTGTCGGTCGACCGGGTCAACCGCCAACGGTCAGATTTTTGACCGTTAGAGCCTCGGTCGACCGGCCCGGTCGACCGCGGCCTGGAACAGAGAGCAAAGCTCTCTGCCGGTCGACCGGCCCAGTCGACCGGGGCTTTCCAGAGAGCAGAAGCTCTTTGGCGGTCGACCGGGTCGGTCGATCGACCTTCCAGCCAGACTGGCGTGCACGTCTGTGCACGTCGGTCGACCGACTCGGTCGACCGACTCCTAGCTCGGTCGACCAGTCCAGTCGACCGGCAGAAGCCAGGACAGGTCATTTTAGGGATTAAAAAGGTTGACTTTTTATCTAAAATAAAATCCCAAAAATTCACGAAAAATCTACAAAAATAGGTTCAATTTTCTGAGCCCTCTTTCAGAACGAATTTTGCAGAATCTCTTTTCGAAGTCGCTTTGGAAACTGAGTTGCAGAATCCCAACTTGCTTTTGAAAACCGTGTTACTGATTTCCCACTTCCTGTTTGGAAGTCCTTTCAAGAATGAGAGAGGATCTCCTTCAGAAATCAGAAGGCAGATTGAGTTTTTTTTGTGTTTTAGAATGAGAAAATGGAGCGCTATTTATAGCGCTCCGGGAGGGGCAGATTGGTCCGAACCCATCCAACAGTTGCACCGGTGCTAACGGGTTACTGGACGCTGGTCTCCAAGGTACAACACTCCTTCACGGTATTTGGGCAGAACTACCAAATCACCGTACGATCGAACCGTAGTTAACCAGTACCTTCACAGGATTGTTGAAGCAGCGGGACAAAGATAAATTTCGGGAGAATATTTGCCTTTACTTTGGAGGAGCACCCACTGTAGAGGAAGAAGGAAGGTTGAAGAATATTTTTCTTCGGAAGTCCCAGATTCAGACAACAATTCTATTAAAGAAGCTGTTGAATTTTCTGAGCCCTCTTTAAGAACAATTTTGCAGAATCTCTTTTGGAAGTCGCTTTGGAAACTGAGTTGCAGAATCCTCACTTGCTTTCGGAAACCATGTTACTGATTTCCCACTTCCTGTTTGGAAGTCCCTTCAAGAATGAGAGAGAGAGAGAGAGAGGATCTCCTTCAAAAATCAGAAGGCAGATTGAGTTTTTTTGTGTGTTTTAGAATGAGAAAACGGACATCCAACAGTTGCAACGGTTCAGACCCGGTCTGAACCGTCGCAACTATTCGGTTCAACCGTCGCAACCATCCAACCGCCGCGACGGTTTACAGATAGCCGTTGGCGGGGCAGTTTGGATCCGGATAGCGGAGCGGGTATGCTCGCAACCCATACCCGTGAGACCCGATTCAAAAAGAACCAGGCCGGGTAGGGAAACCGGACCCGGACCTGGCACTCGGCGGCACGCGCACGCATGTGCGGCATGGTTCCTTCCCAATCGCGCGCGAAAACTTCAAGTACCCAAAGGGTACACCCTTTTTTTCTCTATTTAAATACTACGAACTTCCATCTCATGCCAATGTGAGACTAAATACCTTTAGTTACCTTTAGTCCCATTTTGGTTTTGAATTAGGCAATCTTTAGACTTGAATATCTCATTCATTCGAAGTCGGAATTGAACATGTGAATATACCACGTTCATCCCAATGGAAGGAGAACACACTCCAACCATCATCCAATTGATTCGATCAACGGATCTCGCCGTAATTCAATTCAAAGATTCACATATATATTCTTCATATTCCAACAGGAATGCATCTAACATCTTCAGAAAGGACAATCAACAACAAACTGATTTATGAAGCAAGTCGTGGGGATGTATCAGCTCTTATTTACGAACGTATTTAACAAATAGCCTAAGTGTTTGATCAGCCAAAAAAAAAAAAAAACTAAAGTAATAGGAATTTTGAACATCGACTGATTTTAATATCTATTGATCCTACTGTGCCAAGTTTTGAGATACTCAATAATTATTAACTCTATAACATCGACTATTATTTGAATAAATATTCTTAATATATGCATATAGCCGAAGATGGTGGGGCTCGGGCAAGCCTGCTAACGTAAAAACATAAACTTTTCCGTCGCTTTCTCAACCTAACCATCTCTCTCTCTCATGCATCCCTTTGGTGAACTTGTTCACAGTTGAACCAACTCACCAAGACATAATAATATATATGATTCAGCTGACTTTAACAACACCGCCATTTGCGGAGGAAGAAGCACCAACGACCGCCGAAAGGAAGCAGAGACCAGAGTTTAGGCTATCAAAAGAAGCGAAAAACACAGCTCCAATACAAGGAAACTGCAATCAGTCAACAATCACGAGCAATTTTTTTAATAAAACGATTGCTTTGTTAAAGTACGTTTACAATTGAGCTCATGACTCATGCCTTGCTCTCTGAATCTTTGTTTTAATCCTTGGATATATCTCTCTCTTGTCTTATTCCTCTCGCTGTCTTCATAAATGATTGATGCTTGCCAGGAAAATTTTCAACTACCCTCTTGCCCAAAGCAAGTCTGGGGGGCTGTTTGTTTCCACCTCCTTTTAAAATTCACTGTGCACATCAGTCAGATTTCAATTTATTTTAGTTGTTAAAAAAAAATTTGGAAAACTCATGGTGTAGAGTCCACCAGAAGATAATATGACAGGTATTTTTGTTCCACCGGTTTTCTCCCATCATAGAGAGTAAACCAGTGAAAAAGCTGACGTTGTGAAGTCCACATTAAAACTTTCTCATCAAAAATTAAATTGTTTGGGCCCACTAAAAAATTTCCGTATCTACTTTCAGTGTCTAAGAGTTCCTATATGAGCCCCCAAAAGAGTCAACTCGACCCAGTAGATTTATAATTTCTTTTAAAGTCCTCACAGATCACATGAATTTTAGATTTTTAATAGTACAGTTAAATATTGAACTTTTATTTATAGATAAACCCGTTTATCTTATTAAATTTCAAAATTAAAAGAAATGATTATGTACATGTTGTACCAAAAAGTAAGTGAGGGAGAGTGTACAAATACAAGTTTCCCTTGCACAGTTGCATATATTTTGGTAATTTGTCGTATTAATTAACAAAGCTGCACAAACACAATCAGTTAAATGACATATATATTACACAATTTATTGTAGTACTTCGTGTGCATATTAGTTAAAAGACCTTCAAATTTTCCCTCAACACAAATCATAGAGAAGATGCCGGGCAGAGAATTTTGTCTCCATGGTTAAAACTTAAGAACTTTTTACGTGCTTCAAACAAAGAGCCAATGCAGTGAAAAAGCTAGCTAAAACTGGAACAAGGAAGAAAAAAGAATAGAGGTTGGAAGGTGTAAGAAATGGGAGGCAAAACAAGCAAAGGCCATTACTGCCCACAGCTGCCATGAGTCAGGGATTCCTTGGAGTAGCATTGAAGCCTTTTGTATTGCTCCCCGCTGGATCTACCTCCAACCATCTCTCTCTCTCTCTCTCTCTCTCTCTCTCTCTCTCTCATCACTAAAACAATGAGCCCACTGTTGCCTGCTGCTGCTGCTGCTGCTGCTATGCTTCCTTCTTCATTCTTCATATTGCAAGGACTGCATCATATCATCTGAACAAAAAGAAACATGATGACCAACTCTGCTTGGTTTCTCATTCTCACCCTCACCTCCGCTTTCTATTTCTCCACCTCTCAGACTGAGGCGGTCTTAGGAGATGACAACAATGCAGTTGGAGAAATGGGCTCCGCAGTCCTCACAAGCTTCAGATTTCTGCTTGGCCATGACAATTCAAAGTCCAGAATGCCAGCACGCTCATTTGCTCCTGTTCCGGAGCCGATGGAGGAAGATCAAGCCCTGGCCCCGGCTCCGGCCCCGGCACTTCTTACTCCTCACATCCACCACAAGTTTCAGTTCCTCACAAGCTTCACAATCAACCACCAGCACACAGGTTAGAAGATGGAGAAAGAGACCATAGAGGAAGTCTAGGCTTCACACCATTGTTGTTGTTGTTACTGCCTTGGCTGGATCGATCTTGGCGGTCGCATTCTCGGCTGCGGCCATTCTTGCTTGCAAGAGGTCTCGGCGAAAGAGAATGCGGGCCTCCAGTGGGAGGAACAAGGTGAGTTATGATCCTGGTCCTGGCCCTGACTTGTTCTATTTGAATTCGTTGACGCCAATTTTGGACATAGAGTCTAGTGTGAAGAGTTCTTCTCAGTACTCTAAAAATATGTTGTCGAACGAAAGCTTGTCGAGTTGTTACAATCCTTCGAATGATGGAGAACCTGTGACGAAAACTGAATCAGAATCCTTGAGTTGTCGAGACGAAGAGATTCTTCACAAGAATTCAGTAGCACCATTTTTGGGCACCACGGGTAGTACTAATAAGTTGGATGATGGGGAACCCAAGAAGTGCGAATCAGATACTGTTAGTTGCTTGGATGAAGTACTTTATATCAAGTCTGTATCTTCTTATGACGACGAGTCATCTCATTCAGTATGCAACTCTCGTTCTTCTTCGGTTGAACTTGCTTCTGTCGTTTCTGGGTCGAATTCAAGTCGTGAATCTGGGAAGTATTCTCCACACAGTTCATCAAATGGGTCTAATTCGCCCAAATTCACGATAACTTATTTCTCTTCAAAGACCAAGCAAACTTGCTCTTCTTCACAAAATTTTAGAAGTAAAACATTTCAATCACCAGTTTCATCCCACATTAATGAATTTCCTTGTAATGGTCATCAAGAATCCAGTTTGAATCAAGAACTCACTTCCATTCCAAAATCAACTGAACTGATCAAACTACCTCAACCTCCTCCATTGCCATCAGTGAGCAATGCAAACATACTGAAGCCTCCACTTCCTCCGATGCCTACAATTATCAACAGCAACATACCAAAGCCTCCACCTCCCCCTTTACTGCCACCCAGACCGCCCTTGTCTCAAACCACACTCAACTCTAGCCATCCGCCTCCTCCGCCTCACAGCCTATTTCAGCAAGGTACACCAGTGGGTAAAGATGGCACTCGATTGCCCAAGCTGAAGCCCCTGCACTGGGACAAAGTTAGAGCTGCCCCGGACTGTTCGATGGTTTGGGACAAGATCAGATCGAGCTCATTCGAGTAAGTAAATTAACCCCTTTTCTTGTAGCTTTTAGTCCATTTCTTTCTTGTACTAACTATTCATGTTTCAAACAGATTGGATGAGCAAATGATCGAATCGCTCTTTGGTTACAACACGCAGAATTCGACCAACACTGAAGAAGCAAAGGCTAAGAGCTCTTCGCCTGGCAAGCATGTTTTAGACAACAAGAGACTACAGAACATTACCATTCTGTTGAAGGCCTTGAATGCAACTAGCGAACAAGTCTGTGAAGCTCTGATTCAAGGTAGATTTGGGGGAAAACATACCTTTAATTTCTATCAGTTCAACGCCTAAAATGTAATTGGTACGCTTTGTTTGAGTTTATTTAGGTAGAGGATTGAGTTCCCAACAATTAGAAGCACTCGTGAAGATGGTGCCAACAAGGGAGGAAGAAGAGAAGCTATCCAATTACGAAGGTGATGTAGATGAATTGTGCTCAGCAGAGAAATTCGTCAAGCAGATTATGAACACACCGCACGCATTCTCAAGAACCCAAGTCATGCTGTATAGGGAAACCTTCGAAGATGAAGTTGTTCATCTCAAGAAGTCCTTCGCAATGCTTGAAGTAATAAGAACCAAAGAATGACACTACATATTTCACTAGTCTCAATTATTGCGATTTTGTGATAGCTTTGTGTTGTTCTTTCAGGAAGCATGCAAAGAGCTCAGGTCAAGCCGGCTCTTCTTCAGATTGCTCGAAGCAGTTCTCAGAACAGGGAACCGGATGAATGTGGGGACGATACGGGGAGGTGCACGAGCTTTCAAGCTCGACACGCTTCTAAAACTGGCAGACGTTAAAGGAACCGATGGTAAGACTACCTTGCTGCATTTCGTCGTCCAAGAGATAATTCGGTCCGAAGGTGTCGCTGCAATGGAGAAGAGCATCAAGAAGAACAAGCCCAAGGCGGCCGAGGAAAGAGAGGAGGGGTACAGGGCGATGGGCCTGGACATTGTGTCCGGACTGAGCACCGAGCTCTGCAATGTCAAGAAGACGGCGAGCATAGACTTGGATGTGCTGGCGCGCTCGGCTTCGAACCTCAGGAAAGGGATGAAGCAGCTGAAACGGTTGGTAGAGGTTGAGTTATCGGCCGGCGAAAGAGAAGGGAGTTTTGTGGGCTCCATGAAATCGTTTGTGATTCACGGCGAGGGAACGATCAGAGAGCTGAGGGAGGACGAGGATCAAGTGCTGGCTCATGTGAGGGAGATCACAGAGTACTACCACGGAGACGTGAGCAAGGTCGATGAAGCGAATCCTCTTCGGATATTCGTGATCGTGAGAGATTTCCTTGGGATGTTGGATAGAGTCTGTAGAGAGGTCGGGAGCTCGAAGGCCGGCCACGGTCCAACTCCGGCCGTACCTTTCGATAGGACTTTGTGTTTGTGATACTTCTTCAAGGCAAATGTGCATTGGCCCGCAGCATTTTGTTGCATGTATGTGTTCATAATTTCATGTGATGGATATATAGAAAATCGTGCTCTCTTGGGAAAATATTTTTGACTAAAAGTTATTAGTAGAAAATATGTTGTAATTTAGAGAAAATATATTTGTTGACAATATTTAGTTGGAAATATAATATTCTTGAGAGAAGTCAAAGTATTCTTGACATATCAAAAAACATTCTTGATCAACTAATGGATGGTCGGGATTTCATTTTCTTTAACTTAGGTATCTAATTTAAAAAAAGGAAAGATATAAAAAAAAAATTATATTCGGCTCTCTCCCAAATTTTTGGCGACTGCCAAAAAAAATTCGCCCTCTCCCGATCTAATATTTCCTCTCTCTTGCGCGCATATACCCCCCCCCCCCCAATGGGTTATGTGAGAGAGAGAGTTCTTCAAAGACATCAGAGAACTTTCTTCTTCGATGCTCTCCATCTCCAATCGCAGCCCTCTCTCTACGTAATTGAAAAACCCTAGCAAATTCTTGGAAAAAAGAACTCTTTTTATGTTGTTCTTTGTTTTGTTTGTATATGAATCAGTAGGAGTTAATCTTTGTTTTAGAAAATTGAGCCTTGAATTTTGCATCAGTTAACTTTGTGGAAAGAAGCAATTTTTATGCTTAAGACCTTTCTTCTTCGGAGCTCTTCGCCTCCAATCACTGGCCTCTCTCTAGGTAATCGAAAATCACTAGCAAAAACTTAAAAAAGATCAATTTTATATGCTGCTATTTGTTTTGTTTGTAGAGGAATCAGTGGGAGGTTAATCTTTATTTCAGGAATTTTAGTTGTTGTATTTTGCGGCAGTGAAATATTTGTTTTGGGAATTAACTTTTTTATGCTGCTACTATGTGGAAAGAAGCAATTTGTACGTTAAAGATTTGTTTGATGGAGACTAGGAAGAAGATTTGTTTGATGGAGACTAGGAAGAACAATTTGATGAATGTGTTCTGTTAGTGTTGGGCATTTTCTTTTAAGTTTTTTAATGGTTATTATTAGGTAGATTCTTGATCAATTTTATCCAATTTTTATGAACTTGTAAATCACCTAGGGGGTGAATAGGTGATGCCTATAGGTTTATGGCAAATAATGCGGAATAAAAATAATTACTAGTAATAAGCAAATACTACACAAAAGATACTTACAATAAAGTAAATAATAGTAGCATGCAAGAATAAAGAGAGTTGAGTTAAGAGATAAAGAGAAAGCGATCACAAACGCAAGGATTTGTTTCAAGGTTCGAGCCACCGCTCTACGTCCCCCACCTTCACCGTAATGAAGGACTTCCACTAAATCGATCCCGCGAGATCGCCAACCCTTACAAGTTCCCGCAAGAACTCAACGGACCCGGAAGTCCCTCTCTTGGTGCCAGAACACCTACAATCGAGCTCTCTAGCTCACTCGAGGTTGCAACCTCTACAACTTCACAAATGCGAGAAATTGGTGATCTTCTTGATCACAAAAGCTCATAAACACAATCTTATAACGATGTTGGAGTAGATGAAGCTCTTTAAGATTGTGTGGTGAGAAAAGGTTGTGTAGATGTGAAGGAAAGCTCAATCAAAAACAAGGATGGGGACTTTTAAGCTCAATATGAAAATCTTTTGAGAAAAAGGATTTTGATAACAGAAAACTTGCTCTAAGGTGTTTTAAAATCTTTCTCAACTGCTTCCAAGGTTTTTCTACATTCCCTCTATTTATAAGGGATGAAAACATATAGAGAAAACCCAAAAGAGCTGTTGGGATGTGACCCAGAAAAAGACAAAATAGAAACTAGTCGTTGGAAAGAATCTACAGAAAAATCCTTCTGTCGGACGACCGCCAACGGTCAAAATCTGACCGTTAGGGTTAGCGGTCGATTGCTCGGTCGATCGAGGCACAACAGAGATAAGGTGTGTCTCAGTGGTCGACCGGTCAGTCAACCGATGTGCACACCAATACAAGTTAAGTCCTGTGCAAAAACGATCGACCGCTCGGTCGATCGAGAGAGCAATTTAACTCTTCGATCGGTCGACCGCTCAGTCGATGGACAGAGAAAATTACTCTATCAACGGTCGATCGACTCAGGGCCAAAGTCAGAGTTTTGAAAATATTTTGAAGTCCATCTTTTTTCCAATAAAATACATTTTGATCACAACTATAAAATAGAGTTATTGTACCATAATAGGTCAAGTGTGTGATCAGAGATCATCACAAAAACTAGGTAATACTATATTTTGTGAAAATAACTTTTCTAAATGAAAAATGGTTTTTCCGAAACCCATTTTTGAAATCCAAATAGAAAAAAATGTTGAAGCCTTTTCTAAAACTTTTGGAGATATGAGTGAAATATGTATGTGTGTATGAATCTTAAGAGCTCTCAAACTTTCTAACTTGGTTTTAACAAGACTATAAATCCTATACTAAAAATACAAAAAGTAGAAATCTTCTATAGCCTTTACTTCTTTGCAATCTTGATCCTTGAGCTTGGTGAATCCCTTGTATATGTCTTCTAGGTGCTTAGGCTCTTGGATCAACATCTTTATGGCTCCAAAATGGTGAGTTTTATTGAAGAAGCCAAATGCAACAATGAAAATCCTGAAACTTATTTAGATGAAATTGTTAGAAAACATAACTTCATATATTTTGTTATCATCAAAACTAGGGTAAATGGTCTTTGGGCCAACAATCTCTCCCTTTTTGATGATGACAAAACAAATAGAATTATTATAAATAAATAGGAAGGCGACTTCAAGCGAAGCTCCCCCTAAATACATGCATATAACAAATATACTATTTAAGCAAAAATGCAACATGTAAAGCATTTGTATATGATATTCTAACGTAAGCACTATGCATTTCATTTATGCATACAAGAATGTAGAAATGCAAATAGTATGAATAAATGGTTTCCTCTTACCTCCAATACTGCCATCCTCCAAATAAAGTGGGGTTGGTAGATGGTCACACAAATATGATACACCTAATAAAAATAAACAAACCACATACCACAACCACACAAAGAGAAAAGATATCAAAACCAACAATACGATATCATAGATATCATAATCCAAAACATATATCCATGCCATAATCCAGAACAAAGTACATGCCATAATAATCAAAATACCAAAGTACTACATGTCCAACAAATACATAGAGTTTTTGAAATAAAATAGAAAACATGAAAATAAACTAGATAACTCCATCACTCTCCCCCTTTTTATCAACATCAAAAAGGGGCTCAATCTTCTTCTTCTTCCTTGGCCTAAAAATCTGGATCTTCTAGAGGCGTCGGTGCACTGGATGGATTTGAGAGAGGTACCCATGGAGCAAAAGGAGGACCCGAAGGAGGAAGAGGCTGAGCGTAACCTCTCAGAAGAGGAGCAGGCCACGCATGTGTATCAAAACTCTCATCAACACAGCTCTGAAGGTATCGAATGGAAGAGCAGACATGCGCCATGTCATTCAGATATTCCTGTTAGAACTCATCCTGACGTATCGCTATCCTCTCAAACTGAGTGTTGATATTGAGAGAGATTTTGAAGCTGATCAGAGAAAGCAGAAAAAGGATCTGCAGAAGCGGAGGAGGATCCGGATGCAAATGGTGGAACAACAGGAGGGGGTGGAGCAGGGGCGCGCTCTCCTTCGTGCATCCTCTTAAGAAGTGTGCTATTGATGTCACAGATGGTGTCACAACTTTTTCACCCGAGAGATCAAATTTTAGGAGTTTAAGGAGATAATTGATAAGCATCCCAAGGAAAGATTCCTATTTGAGATCAACAAATGTTAAGAGAGAGTATAAAATCGATGATGAGTTTTGGTATATTGACTCTAATACCTTTCAGAAGGTAATAGATCAGAAGAGGAGCGGATCCCCGGGCGTGGCTATGCTCTCCTGATTTTGACAGGAGGTTATAAAACACAATTTTAGTAAGGACTTGAGCGGTGAGAGTGCAATACTTCACCTCTTCATACCTCAATAGAGCCGAGTTCTCATCGCCCTGAAGCAACTGAGAAGCGGTGAGAGCAGTCTCACCATCCGAATAAGCAAATTCATGAAGATCAACATTGTGTATATCTCCTCACAAGAGAGATGTAGACGGGCAAATTTTTGAGTGAGATTTTAATATCATTGCCCATTACTCTAAATCGAATGTGATCAGCATGGAAAGATAAATTAGAGTAGAAATATGAAACTAGCTCTGGATAAACAGGTTCTTTTATAGTAACAAAATATTCAAGAGAGCTAGTACTCAAAATTTAGGCTAGGTTAAGATGATCAAAATTAGCTAGCATAACAGTACGACCCGAAATCAAGTTTTTTTGATGAATAATTGTATATTTTGTTAAGCATTTTGAGAAACAAATAAGTTCATGGATGATTCAGGTTGTTTAGCTTTTTCTGATCAAGCATGTTTAGACATGATGAAGAAAGTTGATAGATATCACAATTTAGGCACGAATTAGAGAGAAATTGAAGGAAAACTTGAAACAAGAAATTTTGAGAAAGAACTAGGGTTTACCTGAAATTTTTAAAAACGCAAGGATTTGTTTCAAGGTTCGAGCCACCGCTCTACGTCCCCTGTCTTCACCGCAATGAAGGACTTCCACTAAATCGATCCCGTAGATCACCAACCCTATAAGTTCCCGCAAGAACTCAACGGACCCGCAAGTCCCTCTCTTGGTGCCGGAACACCTACAATCGAGCTCTCTAGCTCACTCGAGGTTGCAACCTCTACAACTTCACAAATGCAAGAAATTGGTGATCTTCTTGATCACAAAAGCTCACAAACACAATCCTATAACCAAGTTGGAGTAGATGAAGCTTTTAAGATTGTGTGGTGAGAAAAGGTAGTGTAGATGTGAAGGAAAGCTCAATCAAAATAAGGATGTGGACTTTTAAGCTCAATATGAAAATCTTTTGAGAAAAAGGGTTTTGATCACAAAAACTTGCTCTAAGGTATTCTAAAATCTTTCTTAACTGCTTTCAAGGTTTTCCTATAGTCCCTCTATTTATAGGGGATGAAAACATGTAGAGAAAACCCAAAAGAGCCGTTGGTATGTGACCCTTTAAAAGACAAAGCAGAAACTTGCTGTTGGGAAAGAATCTACAGAAAAATTCTTCTGTCGGTCGACCGGTCGGTTGACCGCCAACGGTCAAGAATTTGACCATTGGGGTTAGCAATGGACCGCCCGGTCGACCGTGACCCAACAGAGACAAGGTGTGTCTCAGTCGGTCGACCAATGTGCACACCAATACAAGTTAAGTCCTGTGTAAAAATGATCGACTGCTCGGTCGACTGATAGAGCAAATTACTCTGTCGATGGTCGACTGATCGGGGAAAAATCGTGCACGAAGAGTGTATGTTTTGAAATCAAGAGTTAAAAGAGCATACTTTGGCTTCCTTGATACTTCCGTTATAGCATAGAGACTCAACGGGTCGAATCTATAAGGATAGAAGGCGATAGAAGATTTCATAGTATGTTCACGTGTGTGATAAATTTCTTCAACGTTTTAAAGAATCAAAAGAAAAGAGAACACAGAATGGAAAGAGAAGTGTACGGTGAAACACGAAGAAGTGAGAACATAGAAGATAAGATATTTGTGGTTTGTAAAATTATTTTTAAAACAAAGTAAAAAAAGGAAGAAAAACTCATGACTACTAACTACTAATGGCTCCACTAACCATGCTAACCTCTTAGTAATAGTTGTCTCTCATGTATCCTTGGCCATCACTAGTCCTTAGTTCAAGAGCGTTTCAAAGCATGACCATAAGATAATTCATCACATCCAATCTCAACAAACAAGTGCAAGCCACACTTAAACCTTCAAAACTAAACAAGAGGAAGCATTAAATAAAGTAATGTTAGCTTGTTAGAGAGTTAAGATGTTAGAGTGTTAGAATCCATCATCATGAGCCATCAATGGCTCTTACAAGAGCAAGGCCAAGTAGAGACTATCAGATTCATGTGGATTATCAATTAAGAAGTTAGAAAGTTAGTGGTTAATAGTTATTGCCATGAGAGAAAATTAGCTAAGCATGTAAAAGGAGTTAGAGAGAAAAAATAAGTAGAGATAAAGAGTGAACCTTTCATAGAGTGTCACCCTCCATTACATTATTGCTTTCATCCCATGTGCTACTCTGTTCCCTATTACAAGATCTACAAGAAATGAAAATTACAAAAGAGGAAGAAGAAGAACAACTAACTTAAACTACCCTAAAACTACATACATGGAGAAGAAACCCTAAAACTCTCCTCAAAACTCCTCTCTTCTGAGCTCTAAAATTCAAGGGTATATATAGGTGAAAGGGATCACCAGAGAGAGTGTACGGCGCCGCGCGTTAAACTAGACGTGCGGCTCCACACAAGAGCCACGAAAAAGTGACTATGGTCGTGTTTCCGCGGCCATAGTGTGGCCGCGCGCGCGGCACCGCCTGCCACGCACTGTCACTTCGCCCCCTATCTGTTGAACGTCTTGGTTTCTGGATATGGGCGCCCGGTTTTGACAGATTCACCATCCAACGTCAATAGCTATATGTGACGGCTTTAAATCACCAAATAAATGAGATTTTGGGCTTCTTCTTCATTTCATGCCATGGACCTAGAAACATAAAAGAGAGTTATTATTAACAGAATTTAATATTAAATAAATATAAAATATGGTATGAAATATGCAATTTTAGAGACTAATCACACCCCCACACTTATCTTTTTCTCGTCCCGAGCAAAACAGAAAAACTAACTAAGAAAATTATTACACCATTTTCGCAGGTGAGGCGATTGCACTGAGCGTATGCAACAAGTCGTTAAACATCTAGGTTTTCCCTAGAGGAGGAGTTTTGTCTCCTGAGGGTTTTCAGCGGATTACACTCACAAAATCCATAAAAAAAGAAATCAAATTTTAGTATTTTAAAAACGCAATTTGAAATGGAGAAAAGTGTTGAAATATTTTTGCGAAAATTTAAGGGATCCAAGGTCATAGGTTAACCAGAAATTATTCTTCCTTAAATAAAGTCTAAATACAAAATCTTATTATAAATTAACTGCAAGAATTTAAAATTGAATCGATTCTTTGATCTTTCATAAAACTCTTAGAAAATATGTACTTTTTGAATTGTGAAGATTTTTAGAATATCGACTCTAATTTTCATGCCATTTATTTATATCAATTTTTTTTACTTTTTTCTTCCCTTAGTTTTCTTAGGCTTTCTAGCTTACCCGAGTAGTGAACCTTTAGCCGGTTACTCAAACCAGATGGTTTTAGGACACCAGATAAGAAAATATCCCTCAGTCTTAAGAACTCGAGTAAACAAGGCCACAAAATTAAAGGGGATTATTTTATTTTTATTCACCATTTTAGGCGTGAATAATTATGCTTCCTGAGATATAACTACCCAACTTCAATAATGATTTTTATTATCATCATTTTTTTATATTTTTATGGAATTTTTTGTCTTTGTTTCAATCCCAAAAAATTGTGTACGTATGAAGTGCATAAATCTAAGGCAAAAAATTCAAGATCAAATTATCTTTTCAATCTTACTTCCTTATCTTAAAATTTAAATAAGAACTATAATTTTGACTCAGTTTAAAAATTCATAATTTTAGGTCTTCCTAATTCCTAAGATAATCTTAATTTTCTTAAAAATAAATCAAAACTATTTCTCTTATTTCAAAAATTTTGTAAAAAGAAAAGAAAAGAGTTATTATACAAAAAAAATTTAAAAATTTTCTAAAAAAGTGTAAAAGAAAGAAAATTTAAAAACAACCCATGTTAGTAAGCCCTCCCCCACACTTATCTCATGCATTGTCCTCAATGCATCGTGAATGTGTATATACATGAAACAAATGAAAAGGGAAGAAAAGTTATCTCATAGTGTGGTTCCGGTGGTGGTCCGATTGGGCCAAGCATTTCTACCCAATCAAGATAATGTGGTGGTTCGCGGAACCTACCTGTATTGACCTCTTTAATATGACCCAATAAAAGAATAATTGAGTGAATAGTTTTATTTAAAAAAATTCCCCTCCAATTTCCAATTTTCAAAAATAATTACTGAGTCATTTTCTTCAACATTCTTGTCCAACAATGAAAGGTGATTTTGGGAGATGATTGATTTGGACTCAAATGGAAAAGGAACAAAAACTGATAGTGACTAAAAAATTTGACTCAGATCAAGTTGAGATTCAAAAGGGAGAGTCAAAATTGGTTCAAAAATGGGGTCCAAACTAAAGAATTGATGTTCACACACTTTTCCCATCAATGAAATGTGATCATAAGATATTGGTGATTCAATTTCATGGTGTACTGGTATAAGATTCAATGTTGACTCCGGAATTGAGAAAAATCTGATAAAGATACCAGAGTCATTATTGAATCAAAAAGTGAAATGGAATTACCAACTTGAGGTTCAGGATCACTTTCAAGCTCAAGTTCAATTTCGAAAAAAAGGATAACTTGTCAAAATGTCAAGGTGGTTCTCAAAATTATGGGCAAGTTCAAATGGATGTAATGAAGTTGAATCTTGATTTCGTCCACGGAAGGAATGTGAATGGGTGAAATGATCGATCAAGTACAAGAATTATGTGAATCAAAATTGGCTCAAGAATATTACTTAGTTTAGGTAATACTATAGGAGTCAATATTGATTCAAGGATTGGACTCCAATCGCTAAATTGAAGCTCAGGTTCACATTCATCTTCAGGTTCAATTTCAGAAAATGGATAACTTGCCAAACTATCAAGAATTTGATGTTGGTCAAGTTTAGGTTGGTATGATGAAATTCAAGCTAGATTTTCAAAATGACCTGATTCTTTAGTCATATGAACATTTGATGGACATTGAAAGTTAATCATATTTTGCATTATTCGATCGGTCTCTTGCACGAATTCCATAGTTTTTTCCCACAATAATTTTTCTTTGAGTGGTTCTGGAAAAGAAATATTTGAATTTTGAAAATTTGTGGACATGATGAGGCCACTATGTTTTCAAATTGTTTTTTGGCCTCTATCACTTCTTCCAAACTCCTTTGCAACGATGATTTTCTTCAATTGGTAGTTCAGAAAAGGAGGATGTGAAGCAGAATTGGGAACGAATATTGTGAAAATTGTTAACAATGTGATTGGGGGAGGTGAATCCCCATTGACTCTGTGAAGAGTGAAAATTATTTTAAAAATTATAGTCAGAGGATTGGGTATATGAGTCATATTGAGTCAGATAATCCCAATCCGGCATATATGGTTGGATCATATTGTACATAGTCGGGTCGGAGTTATCTGAGTCAAATGAGATCGGGGTGAAATATGATTTCATATTAGGATTGAAAAAAATTGTTGTTGTTAAAATTCATCTCACAATTTACAAAAAATAAAAAAAACAAACAAACAAATAAAGAAAAAGAAAAAGAAAATAAACTTATGCTAAGGTTGACTTAGACCTAGACGACTCCTAACTAGTTAGACTGTTCACGGGGGGTACCTTGTAAAAGTCTGACCACAAGTTAATCGGCCAGGTAGGGGTAAGACCAGTGGGAGATATCTGTGCCGGAGCAACGAGCCTAATTATACCAAACCACTGTTCTTCAAGATTTTGCCTCTCAATCCCAACCTTGAACACTGATTTGAGAAGAGGTAGACTTTAACAACTTTTCCCTTAGGTCATCTCCTAAATGAGTCCGAGATGTCCCTAATAACCAACGTCTAGCAAGTTTTATTAAGGTTTGGGTTATGTGAGTGGGGAGGTGATTTTTTGGCTAAGGGAGAGTAATGACTTCCCCACCTTATGTTATGTTGGGTTTTGCCCTTAATTTCAATTCATATAAGTGTGCAATATTGACAAGAATGAACACAAAAAATCAAGTAAATCACTAAAGTGTTTGTCCTAAGCTATATGCAATGCAATATGTACACCTCCGTCAAGATCACAACAACACAAGAATAAGATACAATATATTGGAATGAAATTTGACACGTGCTTAGATGCAAATGTCTAACCGTTTTAAAACATCCGATTACTGTATTTTAGTTCTTAAAATTATTACAGTGCACAAGTAATATAAACAGAATATAGCAGCAGAATATAGTAATATACAAGAATTTACCCAACCACACAAAATCAAGTGTGGACTTTTGTAATGCTAAAAATTTAACCTGCACACCAAAATAAAGAAGAAAAGTTAACAAAAACGTGAGATCAAACCGTTCCCATCCCCGGCAACGACGCCAAAATTTGATCGGGAAAAACCGTGCACGAAAAGTGTATGTTTTGAAATTACGAGTTAAAAAAGCGTGCTTTGGCTTCCTCGATACTTCCGTTATAGCATAGAGGCTAAACGGGTCGAATCTACAAGGATGGGAGGTGATAGAAACTTTCACGGTATGTTTACGTGTGTGTTAAAGTTTCTTCAACGTTTTAAAGAATCAAAAGAAAAGAGAACAAAGAATGGAAAGAGAAGAGTACGGTGAAACATGAAAAAGTGAGAATATAGAAGATAAGATATTTGTAATTTTTGAAATTATTTCCAAAACAAAGTAAAAAGGAAGAAAAACTCATGGCTACTAACTACTAATGACTCTACTAAGCATGCTAACCTCTTAGTGATAGTTGCCTCACATGTATCCTTGGCCAACTAGTCCTTAGTTCAATAGCGTTCCAAAGCATGACCCATAAGACAATTCATCACATCAAAACTCAACAAACAAGTGCAAGCTACACTTAAACCATCAAAACTAAATAAGAGCAAGAATAAAATAAAGTAATGTTAGCTTGTTAGAGAGTTAGGATGTTAGAGTATTGAATCCATCATCATGAGCCATCATGGCTCTTGCAAGAGCAAGGCCAAGTAGAGGCTATCAGATTCATGTGGATTATCAAGTAAGAAGTTAGCAAGTTAGTGGTTGTAGTTAGTTGCCATGAGAGAAAATTAGCTAAGCATATAAAAGGAGTTAGAGAGAAAAATTAAGTAGAGATAAAAAGTGAACCTTTCATAGAGTATCACCCTCCATTACATTCTTGCTTTCATCCCATGAACTACTCTCTTTCCTATTTCAAGATCTACAAGAAATAGAAATGACAAAAGAGGAAGAAGAAGAAGAACAACTAATCTAAACTACCCTAAAAACTACATACATGGAGAAGAAAAACCTTAAAACTCTCCTCAAAACTCCTCTCTCCTAAGCTCTAGAAATCCTAGAGAATTATAAGTGAAAGGGTGCACCAGAGAGAGACGCGCGACTCCACACAAGAGTCGCAGAAACGCGGCTATGGCCCCATTTTGGCAGCCATAGTGTGGCCACACGCGCGGCGCCGCCTGCCACACACTGTCACTTCGCCCTCTATCTGCTGTTCGTCCTGATTTCTGGATATGGGCACTCAGTTTTAACAAATTTACCCTCCAAAGGTAATGGCTACATGTGTAGGCTTTAAATTACCAAAAAATAGGATTTTGGGCTTCTTCTTCATTTCATGACATGGTCTAGAAACATACAAGAGAGGTATTATTAACAGAATTTAATATTAAATAAATGTGAATATGTAGTATGAAATATGCTATTTTAGAGACTAATCATCAACCGATCGGTCGACCGATTCAGGCCAAAGTCAGAGTTTTGAAAATATTTTGAAGTCCATCCTTTTTCTGATAAAATACATTTTGATCACAAATACAAAATAGAGTTCTTGTATCATAATAGGTCCAGTGTGTGATCAAAGATCATCACAAAAATGAGGTACAACTATATTTTGTGAAAATAACTTTTCTAAATGAAAAACGGTTTTTCCGAAATCCATTTTTGAAATCCAAATGAAAAAACATGTTGAAGTCTTTTCTAAAACTTTTGGAGATATGAGTGAAATACGTATGTGTGTGTGGATCTCAAGAGCTCTCAAACTTTCTAACTTGGTTTTAACAAGACTATAAATCCTATACTAAAAGTATAAAAAGTAGAAATCTTCTATGGCCTTTACTTCTTTGCAATCTTGATCCTTGAGCTTGTGAATCCCTTGTATATGTCTTCTTGGTGCTTAGCTCTTTGGATCATCTTTATGGCTTCAAAATGGTGTGTCTTATTGAAGAAGTCAAATGCAATAAAGAAAATCCTGAAACTTATTTAGATGAAATTGTTAGAAAACATAACTTCATATGCTTTGTTGTCATCAAAACTAGGGTAAATGGCCTTTGAGCCAACAATCTCTCCTTTTTTGATGATGACAAAATAAATGGAGTTATTATAAATAAATAGGAAGGAGACTTCAAGCGAAGCTCCCCCTAAACACATGCATATAACAAATATACTATTTAAGCAAAAATGCAACATGTAAAGCATATGTATATTATGTTCTAATGTAAGCACTATGCATCTCATTTTTGCATACAAGAATGTAGAAATGCAAATAGTATGCATAAATGATTTCCTCCTACCTCCAATAAGACCATCATCCAAATAAAGTGGGGTTGGTGGATGGTCGCACAAATATGATACCCATAATAAAAATAAACAAACCATATACCACAACCACACAGAGAGAAAAGATATCAAGACCAACAATACAATATCATATATATCATAATCCAAAATACATATCCATGCCATTATCCAAAGCAAAGTACATGCCATAATAATCAAAATACCAAAGTACTACATGTCCAACAAATACATAGAGTTTTTGGAATAAACAGAAAACATGAAAATAAAATAGATAACTCCATCATTCTCCCCCTTTTTGTCAGCATCAAAAAGGGGCTCAATCTTCTTCTTCTTCGGCCTGAAAATCTGGATCTTCTGGAGGGGCCAGTGCACTGGATGGATCTGAGAGAGGTACCCATAGACCAAAAGGAGGACCCGAAGGAGAAAGAGGCTGAGCGTAACCTCTCAGAAGAGGAGCAGGCCATGCATGCGTACCAAAACTCTCATCAACATAGCTCTGAAGGTATCGGATGGAAGAGCAAACATGCATCATGTCATTCAGATATTCCTGTCAGAACTCGTCCTGACATGTCACTATCTTCTCAAACTGAGTGTTGATATTGAGAGAGATTTTGAAGCTGAGCAGAGAAAGCAGAAAAAGGATCTGCAGAAGTGGAGGAGGATCCAGATGCAAATGGTGGAACAACAGGAGGGGGTGGAAAAGGGTACGCACTCCTATGTGCATCCTCTTAAGAAGTATGCTATTGATGTTCACAGATGGTGTCACCACTTTTTCACCTGAGAGATTAAATTTTAGGAGTTTAAGGATACGGGTGATAAGCAAATAAAGGAAAGATTCCTATTTAGGATCAACAAATATTCAGAGAGCATAAAATTGACAATGAGCTTGGGTATATTGACTCTAATGCCTTTCAAAAGGCAATAGATCAGAAGAGGAGCGAATCCCCGGGCGTGGCTATACTCTTCTGATTTTGGCATTAGGTTATAAAACACAATTTTAGTAAGGACTTGAGTGGTAAGAGTGTAATACTTCACCTTTTCATTCCTCACTAGAGCTGGGTTCTCATCGCCGTGAAGCAACTGAGAAGCGATGCGAGCAGTCTCACCGTCCGAATAAGCAAAATCATAAAGATCAACATTGTGTAAATCTACACCCTCACACGAGAGATGTAGTAGACAGGTAAATTTTTCGAGTGAGATTTTAATATCAATGCCCATTACTCTAAATCGAATGTGATTTGCATGGAAAGATAAATTAGAGTAGAAATATTAAACTAGCTCTGGATAAACATGTTCTTTTATAGTAATAAGATATTCAAGAGAGCTAGTGCTCAAAATTTGGGCTAGGTTAAGATGATCAAAATCCGCTAGCACAACAGTACCACCCGAAATCAAGTTTTTGTCATGAATAATTGAGTATTTTTGTTGAGCATTTTGAGAAACAAACAACTTCATTGATGATTCGGGTTGTATAGCTTTTTTTAATCTAGCATGTTTAGACATGATGAAGAAAGATGATAGAGATCACAATCTAGGCACGAATTAAAGAGAAATTGAAGGAAAACTTGAAACAAGAAATTTTGAGAAAGAACTGGGGTTTACCTGAAATATTTAAAAATTCAACCTTGAAATTGAAGATTTCAAAGTATAGAAGCAAGGTCCGAGATGTTTTTAAGATTGGATGGACGAATAGAGAAGATTTGAAAGAGAGAGAGGATGAAAGAAAATGAGGGAAAAGTCAGTGGAGGAAAGAAATGAGAAAGGGAAAAAGGGGATCTAGGGTTTTAAAGACAGAAAAATGCCCAGATCTAATATTCGGTCGATCGGTCGGTCAACTGTGGTCTACCCGAGGCCAAAACTGCTTACAGTTGGTTGACCGGTCGATCGATCATGGTCCTTCCGAGATCAAAGTTGTTTACAGTCAGTCGACCGTGGTCCTCCCGAGATTAAATCTGTTTATAGTCGGTCGACTGCTCGGTCGACCGGCCCAAGGCTGTGGGCACAGTAAAACTAAAATAGGCTATCTCGGTCGGCCGCCCTATGGAACGGCCTTAATAAAAATTGACAGACAACTTCGGTCGACCGGTTTAAATTTTGACTAGTTTAAAATAGGATTTGAAATCAACTCAACCAAAATCCTTTTATATGTAAAATTTGAAGACCAATATTATACAGGCATAATAAACGATATCAAAACAGATTTTGTATATAAAGATATATTTACATTATTTAATTCATATTTTAAGCAATTAAAATACAAGACTTTGAGGCTGAATACCCTTGACGGGTTCTAAACTTCTCCTCATCATTCCTCTAGATATGAGTTGAGGCGCGTAATTGCTATCTTGATTTATTATTTAAAAATAATTTAAATAAAATACCCAAATGCAAAATAGATACAATAAAATGTACATGTATTAAAAAATAATCTAAGTACACATACATACATACACACACACACACACAAACATACATATATATACACACACACACACACACACAGATATGTGTGTGTATCATATGTGAAATGAAAACATGAACATGGATAACGAGCATGTCCAATCAAGCAATGGTCAAAGAACTAACTAAAACATGCTATCAATTTTATTATAAATCATGTTATCAAAAATGAAAAACTAGCTATTCATATGCATATAGAGCTCTAGCTAAAAATAAAATTTTCAGGTTGAAAAATTACCGGACCATAGGCAATCTCCAAAAAGGGGTGGTGTTCTCCCACCTATCCCTTTGATAGTGATGCATTAAATTGGTTGATCATTTGCGCTCCAATGCATCCACCACCAAGACACATCTCCCCCTATGTCTTGGAGGAGGACACATCTATATCAATCAAACTCGGTGTGTTTTTTGGAATCCAAAATTTTTTGGGGCCTATAGGATTAGTATTTTCTTGAACCCAAATATTTATATTTAACTTTGCATAATAAAATCTAACTAAATAGCCTTTGCGACCGCATTGTGTACAAGTGTACACTTTACCATAAATAAATACATTATTTTGTTGATGTGTATCTAAAACTTGTTGTGCATGTGAAGTATGTTGTTTATGAGTGGATGTATGTTTCCTTTGGGTTTTTTCCTTTAAAAACATTCAGCTAATTTTGTTCATATCAAAAACATATTTCTTCAAAGTTGAATCTAAAATATCAATCTGTTTTTGAATATTCAAAAATTCTTTTCTATCAAAATCAATGTTAGAGCTTTGCTCTTGCAAACAATTTTGTGATCATTAAATCTTTTTTGGTCTTCTCAAAACACATAGATAAATTATTTTTCTCTTTAAAAATAATATCTAATTTATTCTTTAAAATATCATTTTTCTTTTCAATTTCTTATTTTGTTCAATTTAAATCTCATAGCGGTCTTGTAATTCTTCAAAAAAACTAGCAAGCTCATCCATAGTTAAATCATCTTCATCAGAGACGTTTCAAGATTTACCTTAGATATCTCCTCTCCATTTGCCACAAAGCAAACGTGTGTGGTGTCGATTTCTTTTTCGGGTTCAATTCTCGAATCATTCCACGTGGCTACCATAATATTTTTCTTCTTGTGCACTTTCTTGGAGGTGGTAGCTGGTAGAGAAGAACAATTCGCAGTAAGATGGCTCATCTTCTTGCAATGATAGTAAGGACCTATCTTCTCCTTCTTTTTCTTCTCAAATATTCCTTGGGGTCTTCATCTTTGGAAGTTGCTTTGTCTCCCTTCTTATAAAACATCTTGCCCACTCTTCTAATTGAAATACACCTAGAGGGGGGTGAATAGGTGTGATTGCTAATCTAATGCTCTTTTTAAAATTAGTTAAGTGAGTGATGCAACGATCTCTCAAAAACACGACTAGGAGCCGAATACCCCTTAAAGGTTCTGAACTCCGTCCTCCCAATTCCCCTTAAAATGGGTTAGAGGTGCGCAATGCAATCGTGTTGTATTGAGGTGTGATCGAACAATTACAATTATGAAATGCTATGATGGAATGCACACAAGTAATATAGCAAGAAAAGTAAACAACACAATATTGCACAAGTAGATGGTTAGTTCACAAGCAAATAAAACAAGGCAATATAAGAGAAATGGAAAGCAAGAAGAACGTCAAGCCAATCGCAAACAAAGTGATTTGTTTCGAGGTTCGAGCCCGTAGCTCTAGTCCCCGCCTTCACCTCCGTGAAGGGTTTCCACTATCCCCGTAGGATCCCGTACAAGTTAGGCCTCCAAAGACCTCAAGCCCGTAGCTTTACACCGTACAAAGAAGCTCCACCGAAGAGCTTGTCTCCACAAGAACAAGGGTTACAACTTAGTGATCTCAACTAGACCACAACACTCTTTCTCTTTTACAAACAACTTCTTTTACAAACAATCTCACTCTATTACAACTTCACCTATAGAAGGAATATGAAATTTTGGCTCAATGAAGTGTTTGTGAGAAAATCTTCAGTTGTAGAGTGATATTAGAGATCAAACACAACTGAAAAATCAAACTTGGAAAATTGGAAATGAAAGCTCTTAAAAACAATTTTTCTCTTTCTCTTGAAAACTATGTAAACTTGTATTTTTCCTTGGTTAAATAACTAAGGCCTATTCTCCACTATTTATAGGGAGAGAATAGGTTAAAACCCTGATTTTTTCTGCTGAAAAACTCTGAAAAAGCATCCCAACAACTCCTAAAATCTCTGTTAAAAAGAAAAGAGAAAACAGATTTTCAGAAATTCCCAAAATAGAAAGAGCCGTTGGGCTTGTTGCAGGCCTACCGGTCGACTGCCGGTCGACCGGTGTCTGCTGGCAAAAGAGCCGTTGTGGCTCCGGTCGACTGCCAGTCGACCGATCTCACAGAAGGAAACACAGTTTCCTTCTACCGGTCGACTGGGCCAGTCGACCGAAAAATACAGAGAGCAGATCACCAAAAATCAGTCGACCGATATGTAGGGTCGGTCGACTGGCAGACATGCACAGCCCGTGCATGTCTGGACACAGCGACCGGTCGACTGATATTTAGGGTCGGTCGACCGGTCTGCCTGGAAAACAGTTTTCTGGGCAGATTTTTGAGTTAGAAAAATTTGTAAAAATTCCTTTAAAAAATCTTAAGCTAAGTGTTATGCTGAAAATAGTTTATATACATGTTTTTAAACAAGTTTGAAGATATAAGGCTTTGGGTACATGTATGTATTAAACTAAGGCATAAACTTGGAAATACCATTTTCAAAAACATAGACATATTCAAAAACACATGTGTGTGCAAATCCTAGAGCCAAAATTTACATATCCTATCTTTACAAACACTAAACTTACAAACTATTATGGTCTTCAAGACTTCAACTTGAGCTATCTTCACTTGATCTTCAATTTAGCAATATGAGCCCATTTTGACTTGTCTTGAATCCAATATCTTGTATTTGAGTCCAAAAACTTTGCATATGAGTGAGAGTACTTCTAGTGTGATAATAAACCTGAAACACACTTAAACAACAAATGATATTAGTACAAATAACTAATATGTTTTGTAATCATCAAAATACACTAAACATGGGTTGATTGTAACCTTGGGCCAACAATCTCCCCTTTTTGATGATGACAAAACATATGAGTTATTAAACAAATGAAAGAGGAAAAGCTTGAAAAAGCTCCCCCTTAAACAATGCTATATATTTAACAAGAATATGAAAAACTATGTAAGCATACAAAAGCATTTTTAAACAAGGTCATCACCATATATAAAAACTCAAACAAGAAATAATATGAAACAAACTAGTATTATTTTTCTCCAATCTTCCAAACTCAAACACCATATATATTTTTCTCCCCCTTTTTGTCATACATCAAAAGGGTTAAAACAAAAAAAATTTAACACATATAAAAATCAAAACAAAACAAACTAAAATACTTTAAGTATCAATTTTACAAACATTTAATTCACCACAAATAAAAGAAAATCTTGCATAATCTAAGGGTTTTGTGAAAATATCCGCAAGTTGAAAATCGGTTGAAACAAAATCTATATCAATGTCACCTTTTTCAAAGTGATCTCTAAGAAAATGATATCTAATGTCTATATGTTTGGTTTTACTATGTTGATTAGCATTTTTGGTCATGTGAATAGCACTAGTATTATCACAATAAATTTTAACATGATCAAAGTGCAAATCAAAATCGAGAAGAGTATGTTGCATCCAAAGAACTTGTGCACAACAAGCTCCGGCCGCTACATACTCCGCCTCGGCGGTTGATAGGGCTACACTATTTTGCTTCTTGGAAGACCAAGATACAAGGCAATTACCTAGGAATTGGCATGTACCACTTGTGCTCTTCCTATCTACCCTACAACCGGCATAGTCGGCATCCGAATAACTAGTCATAGTAAATTGGTTAGTTTTCGGGTACCATAAACCTAAATCAATTGTGCCCTTAAGATACCTAATTATGCGTTTTACCGCTATTAAGTGTGATTCCTTAGGACATGATTGAAAACGTGCACATAAACAAACGGAAAACATGATATCCGGCCTACTAGCCGTTAAATAGAGCAAACTACCAATCATGCTACGGAATAATTTGATGTCTACTTCCTTACCTTGTTCATCTTTGTCAAGTTTTGTAGTGGTTGCCATGGGAGTCTTTGCAACTTTGGATCCTTCAAGCCCGAACCTTTTGATGAGCTCTTTGGTGTACTTGGCTTGGTTGATGAATGTCCCATCACTACGTTGCTTGATTTGAAGTCCAAGGAAGAAGTTGAGCTCTCCCATCATAGACATCTCAAATTCCTTTTGCATGCAAGACTCAAAATTCTTACAAAGAGAAACATTAGTAGATCCAAAAATAATGTCATCAACATAGATTTGTACTATTAATATGTCTTGATCTACATGTTTGGTAAAAAGTGTTTTATCAACTTTTCCTTTCTTAAAATCATTTGAAATCAAAAATGAAGACAATCTTTCATACCAAGCCCTAGGGGCTTGTTTCAAACCATAAAGTGCCTTATCTAATTTATAAACAAAATTAGGGTGTGTAGGATCAACAAACCCGGGGGTTGTTCAACATACACCTCCTCATCTATATAACCATTAAGAAAAGCACTCTTTACATCCATTTGAAACAATTTGAAATCTTTAAATGAGGCAAAAGCTAAGGTCATCCGTATGGCTTCAAGCCGTGCTACGGGTGCAAAGGTTTCTTCAAAATCAATCCCTTCGATTTGAGTGTAACCTTGGGCAACTAACCTAGCCTTGTTTCTAACTACATTACCCGATTCATCCAACTTGTTCTTAAAGATCCACTTAGTACCAATTGTTGGTCTATCGTGGGGCCTAGGAACAAGATGCCATACTTGGTTGCGCTCAAATTGATTGAGTTCCTCTTGCATAGCTAGCAACCAATATGAATCGGCCTCGGCCTCGAGGATATTCTTAGGTTCTATGTGTGAAATAAAAGCAAAATTACCACAAAAATCTTGAATCTTAGAGCGAGTGGTTACCCCTTTTGATACTTCACCTATGACGAGGTCCTTGGGATGATGAGGATTGAATCTCCAATCCTTAGGTAGTGGTTGAGGAGGCTCCTCTTCATTAGCTTGATGTTCATTGCCTTGTGCCTCTTCCACTTTGGCTTCACTTCCATCATCATCCTTTGGCTTGTCTCCCATGGTTGAAGCATCCTCCAAGGTCACTTTCTCCAAGCTTTCATCTATAGCATCAATTTCTACACAATTCTTAACAAACTTGTTAGATTCCTCAAATTTAACATGAATAGATTCCTCAATAGTCAAAGTTGACCTATTGAAGACTCTATAAGCTTTACTAGTATTTGAGTAACCTACAAAAATAGCCTCATATGATTTTGCATCGAATTTTCCCAAATTATTATTTGTATTTAAAACAAAACATTTACAACCAAACACTTTAAAATAGGAAACATTGGGTTTTCTAGAATAATAAATTTCAAAAGATGTCTTAGTAGTATTTTTACATAAGAAAACACGATTTGCTATGTAACATGAAGTGTGAACGGCCTCGGCCCACAAATAATGTGGTAGACCATATTCATTTAGCATAGTCCTAGCCATCTCTTGCAAAGTACGATTTTTCCGTTCAACTACTCCATTTTGTTGTGGAGTTCTAGGACAAGCTAGTTCATGTTTTATTCCATGTTCCTCACAAAAAGTGGTAAAGGGAAGGTTAATGAATTCACCTCCTCTATCACTTCTTATTCTAATTATTGAGGCGCCATTTTCCTTTTCAACTCTTTTCTTAAAGGCTTGAAAATGTGAAAAGGTTTGACTTTTGTGTTCAAGAAAATAAACCCAAGTAAAACGTGAAAAATCATCTACTAAAACATAAGCAAATCTACTCCCACTTAAACTTTTGGTTTGTGTTGGGCCAAATAGATCCATATGGATTAACTCTAAAGGACGTGATGTCATGATATCCTTAATTGATTTGAAAGAAGACTTAGTTTGTTTCCCAAATTGACATGCGTCACAAACCGGTCCTTTTCAAAATTCAATGAAGGAATACCCTTCACCATTTCCTTTGAATTAAGCCTAGAAATATGATCAAAAGAAATATGGCCTAATCTCCTATGCCACAACCAAGAGTCGTCATCGAGGGCTTTTAAACATGTTATATTACAAGACATATTAAGCATATCTATCATGTAAACATTATTTTCACGAAAACCGGAAAATACACAAACATTGGAATTTTTATCAACTATTTTACAAGCAATATCATCAAAAATAACATTAAAGCCTTTATCACATAATTGACTAATGCTCAAGAGGTTATGCTTGAGCCCGTCTACTAAAACTACATTTTCAATTAAAGGAGAGGTGCCAAGCTTTACATTACCAATACCAATGATTTTACCCTTGGCGTCATCTCCGAAGGTGACGGTGCCACCCTCATGATATCTTGATAGGGTTGCGAAATTGTTGATGTCCCAAGTCATGTGCCTTGAGCAACCGCTATCAAGATACCATAAACCTCTACGTCTTTGGGCTTTGGATAGTACCTACATCATTTAAAACAATAGTTGATTTTGGTACCCAAACTTTCTTGGGTCCTTGAAAGTTAGTGTTACGAACCCAAACATTATGAGATGATGCACTTAATCTATCATAGCAAAAGTTAGCTAAGTGTCCTTTCCGTCCACAATGTGAACATGAGTACACTTTCCTATACATGAATGCATGATGTGTGTGTGGAGTGTGAGCATGCCTTGGGGGTTTACCATGATGCATAGGTTGTGAGGCATGTACATGTGTATGAGCATGAGCATGATGAACATTTTTCTTTGGAGCTTGTTTCTTAGGAAACATATTCTCCAACTTCTTCTTATCAAACTCACTACATTTCTTTAAAACAACATCTAATGAGTCTAATCTTTCCTTAAGCATGGCAATCTCATTAGAATCTACAAATGGGGTCTTTCCTTTACAAGAAGTCTTATATTTTCAAAATCATTTTTAGTGGAAACTAAAGAAGAATGCAACTCATTATTTTCTTTGAAAGATTTACAACTTGAATACTAAGTGATTCATTATCTTTCTTCATTTTCAAATACTTTTTCTTCATGAAGTCATAATTTTGAGAAAGTTCTATAAATGCTTCACTTAACTCATCCATAGACAATTCTTCATCAAGGAAAGGGAAGAGGTTACCTTGCTTGTGCTCTCATTTGCCATGAAGCACATATTGGCGGTGTCGATCTCCTCTTCGGATTCACTTTCATCATCCCATGTTGCCTTCATAGCCTTCTTCTTGTATGGCTTTTTGGATGAAGAGGGCTTTGCTTGATCCGGACACTCCGCTACTATGTGTCCCGGCTTTTGGCAATTATAGCAAATGATCTTCCTTTCTTCCTTGCCTCCTTGCCATCTCCTCCTACCTTGGAATTTCGCCTTGTTGTACATTCTCCGGACGTTCTTAACAAGGAGTGAGAGCTCCTCATCATCTTCTTCCTCATTGTCTTCATCGGAGTATGTGGCATGACTCTTGAAGGCCACCGTCTTCTTTTGGAAGGAGCCATGTCCTCCCTAGCTTTCCTTTCCATCTCATGGGTTTTGAGGTTCCCAATGAGACTTATGAGCTCCATCTCTTCATTGTCATTGAGTTCCTTTAAGGTTGTAGCTTTAACCTCCCATGAAGTAGGAAGAGCCCGGATGATCTTCCTCACTCTTTGATCATTGTTGATGTCTTCACCTAAAGAAGAGAGTCCATTAGTAATCTTAGTAAATCTTGTAACCATATCATCTATGGTTTCATTTTCTTGCATGCAAAATGTTTCATATTGGGACCTAAGAAGGTCAATCTTAGCCTTCTTCACTTGTGATGTCCCTTCGTGTGTGACTATCAAATGGGACCAAATCTCATAGGCGGATTTGCAATGGATGACTCTAGCTATGTCATCATCATTGAGGGCTTGTAGGAGTGCATAGTGTGCCCTAGCATTTGCATCAAACTCCTTGGTCTCATTTCGGACCAAGTAGATTCATCACCCTTTGGAGGGGGTAAAGTCTTTGGTTACGGCCTTTGCAACTCGGCTACCTAGAGATTGCAAAAACACGGTCATCTTAACCTTCCATATGGGAAAGTTAAGTCCATCAAACTTAGGGGGTGTCTTAATACCATCGGCCATGTTTACTATGTGAAAAGAATGAAATGATTAGCAATATGAGGATCTCTCTAAGGTTGTTAAGCCAAATCCTAGAGTCCAAGCTCTGATACCAATTGAAATACACCTAGAGGGGGGGTGAATAGGTGTGATTGCTAATCTAATGCTCTTTTTAAAATTAGTTAAGTGAGTGATGCAACGATCTCTCAAAAACACGACTAGGAGCCGAATACCCCTTAAAGGTTCTGAACTCCGTCCTCCCAATTCCCCTTAAAATGGGTTAGAGGTGCGCAATGCAATCGTGTTGTATTGAGGTGTGATCGAACAATTACAATTATGAAATGCTATGATGGAATGCACACAAGTAATATAGCAAGAAAAGTAAACAACACAATATTGCACAAGTAGATGGTTAGTTCACAAGCAAATAAAACAAGGCAATATAAGAGAAATGGAAAGCAAGAAGAACGTCAAGCCAATCGCAAACAAAGTGATTTGTTTCGAGGTTCGAGCCCGTAGCTCTAGTCCCCGCCTTCACCTCCGTGAAGGGTTTCCACTATCCCCGTAGGATCCCGTACAAGTTAGGCCTCCAAAGACCTCAAGCCCGTAGCTTTACACCGTACAAAGAAGCTCCACCGAAGAGCTTGTCTCCACAAGAACAAGGGTTACAACTTAGTGATCTCAACTAGACCACAACACTCTTTCTCTTTTACAAACAACTTCTTTTACAAACAATCTCACTCTATTACAACTTCACCTATAGAAGGAATATGAAATTTTGGCTCAATGAAGTGTTTGTGAGAAAATCTTCAGTTGTAGAGTGATATTAGAGATCAAACACAACTGAAAAATCAAACTTGGAAAATTGGAAATGAAAGCTCTTAAAAACAATTTTTCTCTTTCTCTTGAAAACTATGTAAACTTGTATTTTTCCTTGGTTAAATAACTAAGGCCTATTCTCCACTATTTATAGGGAGAGAATAGGTTAAAACCCTGATTTTTTCTGCTGAAAAACTCTGAAAAAGCATCCCAACAACTCCTAAAATCTCTGTTAAAAAGAAAAGAGAAAACAGATTTTCAGAAATTCCCAAAATAGAAAGAGCCGTTGGGCTTGTTGCAGGCCTACCGGTCGACTGCCGGTCGACCGGGTGTCTGCTGGCAAAAGAGCCGTTGTGGCTCCGGTCGACTGCCAGTCGACCGATCTCACAGAAGGAAACACAGTTTCCTTCTACCGGTCGACTGGGCCAGTCGACCGAAAAATACAGAGAGCAGATCACCAAAAATCAGTCGACCGATATGTAGGGTCGGTCGACTGGCAGACATGCACAGCCCGTGCATGTCTGGACACAGCGACCGGTCGACTGATATTTAGGGTCGGTCGACCGGTCTGCCTGGAAAACAGTTTTCTGGGCAGATTTTTGAGTTAGAAAAATTTGTAAAAATTCCTTTAAAAAATCTTAAGCTAAGTGTTATGCTGAAAATAGTTTATATACATGTTTTTAAACAAGTTTTGAAGATATAAGGCTTTGGGTACATGTATGTATTAAACTAAGGCATAAACTTGGAAATACCATTTTCAAAAACATAGACATATTCAAAAACACATGTGTGTGCAAATCCTAGAGCCAAAATTTACATATCCTATCTTTACAAACACTAAACTTACAAACTATTATGGTCTTCAAGACTTCAACTTGAGCTATCTTCACTTGATCTTCAATTTAGCAATATGAGCCCATTTTGACTTGTCTTGAATCCAATATCTTGTATTTGAGTCCAAAAACTTTGCATATGAGTGAGAGTACTTCTAGTGTGATAATAAACCTGAAACACACTTAAACAACAAATGATATTAGTACAAATAACTAATATGTTTTGTAATCATCAAAATACACTAAACATGGGTTGATTGTAACCTTGGGCCAACACTAATGAGCATAGTGAAGTCCTCATCACCATCTTCCAATGATTCTTCTTCTTCAATGGATGAGGGAGTATCCTTGAAAGCTATGATTTCTTCTTTGGAGGCTCCCTTTCTTCTCACACCTTCATCTCCATCTCATGAGTCTTGAGATTTTTGATGAACCCGGAGAAGTCCATTTCTTTCCTATCATTGAGCTCCTTCAAAGTTATAGCCCTCACTTTCAAAGATTTAGGGAGAGCTCTAATGACCTTCTTTATCTTTTGGTCATTATCAATGGAGTCACCTAAAGAAGATAACCCATTTGTAATCTTGGTAAAACGAGTGAGCATCTCATCAATACTCTCATTTTTAAGCATGAAAAATTTTTCATATTGAGAGCGTAAAAGTTCAATCTTGGATCTCTTCACTTGGGATATACCCTCATGAGTAATAATTAAATCATTTCAAACTTCATAAGCACATTTGCAATTAATTATATGAGAAAGATCATCATTCAATGCTTGTATTAGTGCATATTGTACTTTGGCATTGGTCTCATAGTCCTTGGCGGTTATTTCAGACCATGTATCATCAACGCCGCGAGGTTCAATAAATTCTTTGGTAATGGTCTTGGCTACTCTAACTCCTAGGGATTAAGAAATAGAGTCATCTTGACCTTGTTGGCCCAAAAGGTTACACTCTCCATTTGTTTCGAGTTTTGATGATAACAAAACAAATAAGAGCTATTCGGTACTAATTAGTTTGTTTAAGATAAGTTTCAGGTTAGTACCATATTTGGAGGCCATTGCTTAGCTATTGCAAGAACTTCTAGGTTCATGAAGTAAAGAAAGGCGTTTTGCACGTCAAGGAAGGAACATAGAAGAGAAGGCTCTAGCAAGGCATTGCATGGCTCAAGACTTCAAGATTGCTCAAGATAATTCATTAGATTTGTTTCTAGTTTTATAGTTTTGTTAAAGAATAGTGAATAGGTGTATGCGTCAGAAAAGGAGGATTCGATTGTAAAATTCCTTTGATTGGATAGAAGATTACAACAGATCGGTCTTCCGATTACAAGAGAGGGAGGATGTTGAGTCTTGAATCCTCTCTTTGTTTAAGGCTGGGTTCTTCAAGTGGCGATGGAGAGTGAATCTTGTTCTCCGTTGACCGGGTGACCGTCGAGACCTTCCAGGGATCTCCTCTTCGGATGGTAGATGGAGTAACTCAGCTCTGTCTACCAAAACTCTCAAAGAGAAGGTAGGCAACGAGCAACTTGAACACAGCAAGTTCTCTGAAGGGTTTAACTCTCTCTCTTTTCTCTCAGAGCTCTTTTCTTCCAGAAGTCCTCTGACCGCAAATTCGACTGTCAATCCCCGCTCTTCAATTCGTCCCAAAATCCGACCCCTTCTTCATAGTGACGGGGCTATTTATAGAGGTTTTAGGGGCGTACGTGCCTCCTAAAAATACTCCATAATGGGGGCTAACTTTTCCCCTTATGTGGGCCGTGATTGGCCCCGAAACCGGGACGGTTACAACTGAGACGCGGGTGTCAGCCCACGCGCCTTGGTGCTGTTGAGACGCGGCTGTTGAGCCTCGCGCCTTGGTGCTGCTGAGACGTGGCTGTTGAGCCTCGCGCCTTGGTGCTGCTGACACGCGGGTTTCGACCCTCGCGCCTTGGTGCTGCTGAGACGCGGGTTTCGACCCTCGCGTCTAGAACTTGAAATTCTACTTTTTAATGGCTTGTCTTTTGGTGATTTTTAGACAGCCTACAAAACCCCCTCCAAAGTTTTCGACATTCCGCAGTTAAGTGGGACGGATTTCGAAATACTTTGGACTCTAGCTGAGCTCACCCTTGTGACTGGACTGTCAATGCTCCGGGTTTGATCTTGTCTGGAGTATGGTCTTCATGAGTGTACTGTGGAACTCTTTGAAGCCACCAAAGTTGATCGTGTTGAGTGTCTAGATGCACAGTCTAGACCTCCCAGATTGCTTTAAGTCTGTCGTGGGTGCACTTTAAAGCCAGGAGTGGACGGTCGTCTGCTTGTGCCAGTGTACTGTTGAACTGTTCTGCAGAAGCAAGGACTGAACGCCAGCTTTAAAGTTGCGACTTTCATAGGGCTGCATCTTTTGGAATGAAAACGCGACTGTTATTCAGACGCGATTCTTGGGCTGATTGGAAGGATGCGAACTTTCGGAGAGACGCATCTTTTTGGAGTAAAGACGCGACTTATTGGACGCAACAATGGCCTAGCTGAAGGGATGCGTCCATTGAAGGGGCGCGGCTGTTGGGTGCGAATCCGTGCCATGCCATGAGTGCACTGCCACGTGTCCTGTGTGTTGGCCCAATGGCCTTCCACTCTAGTTTTGATGATGATCAACTCATGTAGTTATGTTTACTAATATTCTTGTGTTTCTAAGTTTCAGATCATTAACAGGATATTAGTTGGTGATTAGCTTCAACAAGGAGTTTAGAAGCTTTTCATGATGATTCCAGGGCCAAAGCTTCAAGATCACACATTACCTAGCCCTTGGATGGAGTTTTGGAGCAAGTCTACTTGAAGATGAAGATCATCAAGAAGACTTAGGTATCCTAGTTTAGTTTAGTGTGTTTTAGATCCATTTGTAAAGCTTAGTATAGTTGATATGCTCAAGTGCACAAAACACACACATGTTTGGATATTGGTTTTTCGGTTTTTAGTTTAACCGATATGAGTTTTCATGAATAGTTTGATCAAAACAAGTTTACATGTTTTATATGTATATTAGATGTGCTCTATATACATACATGCTTATATGACTTATACAAACTTAGTTTGACATACCTATTCATGTAATTTTATGTTTTGGTATAAAACATATTTTTGTAATTAAAGACAAAAACTATGATATATTTGTTGAATGTGTATTAGACCTATTTCCATATGCATCATGCTTAATAATGTTCAAATATCATGTTTTTGTATTTCTATAAGTTTTTAGGAAAATCAGATTTCCTATTGAAAAATCAAGTTTGATAAAAATACAAGTTTTGTTTTTGATAAAATTGGCAAGACACAAAAATGAATTGATATGTTGATATATTGTCTTGAAATTTTTATCACTTGTTTGAGTTTCAATATAAAATGATAAAACAATTTTATGGTATTTTTAAAAGAGATAAAAGATTTTTTAGAAAATATTTTTCCAAATTTTCTGACCTTGTTTTTGTGCTGACAGGCTGGTCGGTCGACCCTGACGGTCGACCGCACCAAGGGCCGGTCGACCGTTCGGGTCGACCGACGTGCACAGACGTGCACGTCTGTTAGGCACAGACACGGTCGACCGGGACGGTCGACCGAGTTGAGAGCTCTGCTCTCGGGTTTTCTGGGTCGACCGGGCCGGTCGACCGCAGTTGCCCAACGGTCATAATTCTGACTGTTGGCGGTCGACCGGACCGGTCGACCGGTGGCCTGTCAGGCTGCCACATCAGCCTAACGGCTAGTTTTGTATAGGGGCTATATAAACCCCATCTCTTTGGGGATTTTGGCCAAGATTTTTAGAGCTAAAAATTCCAGACTTTCTCTAGTGTTTAAAAGAGTTTTTAAAAGAGTTTTTTAAGCCAAAAAGATTTCATCTTATTTGTTTTTGGGTTTTTGGAAAATCAAAGAAAGCTAGGGTTTTGGAGATTGTTTTGTTTTTCATTTTCTATCATTTACAAGTGATTTCCCAAGTAGTTTTCTTTGTTGCTGGTTTCCAAAAACACCTTGTTTCCACACTTGAGCTATCACCTATCCTAATCTATTTAGGATCTTGTTTTTGTGGAAAAGAAAAGAGAAAAGAAAGAAAGATTGTGTTTGTGGTCTTTGTAACCACTTATTGTAAACCTCCTTGCTTTTGTGAATCCCTCTTCGGTAGAGGTGATCGGAGTGGTATTGGTTTGGATCCCTCTTTGGTAGAGGTGATTGTGTTTGTTGTGAGCCTCTTCGGTAGAGGTTGTTGTTGTTATTGTTTGTTGTTGGCTACGGGCCGTATCCCTCTTCGGTAGAGGTGGATTGTGATTGTATAGCCTCGGTGGCTTTGTAAGGTTGAGAGAGGAGTTCGGTACTCCTATAGTGGATTGAGAAATCCTACACGGTGGTGTAGGCGGGGATGTAGAGTTGGGTACTCGAACCTCGAAACAAATCTTGGTGTTTGCGTTTTGATCCATTGTCTCTCTAACTCTCTCTCTTATTATTGTGCAAAGCATCATACTCATCATCATATCATACTTGCTTGTGTTGAGCATTGATTCATTCATATCTTATACATTGCTTGTGTTGCCTTGCATCTTTTATATTGCAATTCATTCTTATATGCTTGGCTTGATTGTGTGTATTTCATATTGCTTGGATTGCTTGTGTGTGTGTGCCTAACTTATACTCATCCAACAAGAGCTTCACATAGCACCTCAACCCATTTCAAGGGGAATCAAGGGGAGTTAGTCCAGAGCCTCGAAAGGGGAATTCGGCTACACTTGTTGTATTGTATTAGTTTGTGCATAATTTGCATTAGCTTCCGCATTTAGCGCACTTAGTTTGCATTTAGTTTCTTAGATTAGCACTAACACCTATTCACCCCCCCTCTAGGTGTTTTTTCAATTGGTATCAGAGCTAGTGCTCCTGATACTTAGCTTAACATCCTAGGAGTGATCCATTTGCTTGCTAATCTCATTTGCATTTGTTTGTTTGCACATTCATATATAGTTTACCATGGACTTCATGACCCCTCCTAGCTTTGACCCTTCCAACATTGATGTTTGGAAGTATAGGATGTCCATGTACCTAAAGACCCTAGGGTTGCATGTCTTCCTTGCCGCCACCAAGAGATGTTATCTTGGTGATGGTAATCATATAGGGGCCAATGCACAAGCCCTAGAGGCCATTAGAAGCACTCTTCCTAAAGATTATCTCTTATGTGTTTCTAACTTTGATTCCGCCTTTGCAGTGTGGAACAAATTGACAACCACCACCACCTCGGAGCTTCAAGTTCAAATTCAAGAAGGGGAATCTAGTGGAGAATCCGATCCACAATGCTTCATGGTCCAAGGGAATGACTCCCTTGAGGTACATTCGGAATCCCACCTAGATAGTGATTATGATGCTAGTTCTTCATGTGATGATATTGTTGATCCCCATGCTTTGAATGAAGAACTATCTATTGTTTGTGAAAAACTAATTGAAAAATATAATTTGTTGAAAAAAAAGAGTGTAGAAATTGAACAAGAAAATAAGAGTTTGCATGCTAGACTTAACAATGTTTTGCAAGAGAAAGTTGAGGTCTATAATGAAAGGGATTCATTGAGATCTCAATTAGAACTTGCACTTAAAGAAAATGAATTTTTAAAATCTAAAAATGATTGCCATGTTTTTTTGAAGAAAAATGAAAATTTGTCTTCAAAAGTTGATTTGTTTTAAAAGAGAATGTTGATTTGAAAAATAAAATTATTTCTATTTCAAATGATCTAGATGTTTGTTTAAAGAAAAACATTATTTTGCAAAATAAGATTGATGCACATGTTTGCCATGCTAGGGTAGTATCACACACTTCACCTATTGCATGCCACACTTCTTCTTCTAAGATTAATGATGATATTTGTTTGCTTAAGAAGAAGGTTGATTGTTTGGGCTCCACTATGAGCCAATGTGCCTTGAACCACACTCGGTTGGAAACCTTGGTTCGAAAGAAACAAGTTCCATCCTTTATGCATGCACACCCTTCACGGCATACACATGCTCCTCACGGACACACCCATCACCATATGTATGCTCATGTGTACACATGTACACATTGTGGACGTAAGGGCCACCTTGCTAAATTTTGCTATGATAGATTACATACTCCAAATTTAGCAAAGAAATTTGTTTGGGTTAGAGAAGGGACTAACCCCCATGGACCTTACAAGATGTGGGTACCAAAGACCACCCCTCCTTTGTTTAATGTAGGTGTGGGCTCTCACATGACGTGAGAGTGATAGCACCTTGGAGTAGATGCGTTCCGGACTTAAAAGAAATCAATTGGATGCATCACTTTCAAGGGAAGAGATGGTGGAGAGGACCACCAAGTTTTGGAGACAAGGAGATTTGCCTTGAGGTTTTGGTAACGATTCCTAAACTCCCATGCTTTCATATTCATTTGTTTATGGCATGTTTTTGATGTCTATGGATTAGTATGTTCATTCCATGTTTATTAGATCCTTGACATACATGTATAGTATTTGAGACACACATGCTTATGTGAACCCATACTTAGTGTTCTCACCTTTGTTTAAGCTATAATGTACATCATGAATCTAATACATGTGAATTCACATAATAATCATGTATTTGTTTTATCATGATGATTTTATATTGTGTTTTGATGCTTCATGTTTTTGAATATATGTTTAAGTGTTAGTTTTCATTAAGACTAGTTATATACTTGTACATAGAGTGGGCCACAAATAAATCTATATATGTTGAGCTTGAATGCTTACTTGAACCCATTAGATGTGCTAGTATAGTCTAGTTTGATGATTCATACATCTTAAACTTGTACTCTTATTTTTGGATTTGTGATTATGAGTTTTCACTTCATGTATATATTTGTATTGCCTAACTTTAAGATATACATGTATACCCCTTGAGTCATTTGCCTTTCATGCAAATTTTTATTATGGACTCAAATTGTGTTTAGGGATATATATGTATACTTCATGTTTGACAATTCATACATATACCTTGAAATGAAATTTGTCTTGATGAAGATTTAGTTTTTTCTTGATTTCGCATTTATGTTTAAACTTCATGTATATGTCTATCTTGTCCAAACTATTAGATATACATGTTTATCCTTTTGAGCCACGTGCCTTAATGCATATATTTTGTGGACTCGTTGAGTTCTGGATATGTATGTATACCTTAGTTTGTATTAGACATATATATGCCTTGAAGATTAAATAGTTTAGATGGTTTTTCATGTTTTCAAAGTTTTAAGGAATAATTGAGCTTATTGCCTAATTTTCATGATTATGATCTTCATATTTTATTTTTACACTCACATTTATTGCTTGCTCATGTTTTGTTTTCATGAGTCTTATTTATGCCTAATTGAACTTGAGTGTTTGATATGATGTGGATTCCATGTTTATGAAAAACAATTTTGTTTTATTCCTTGCTTGAAGGATTTCGTACTAGTTAACAAATTTTTCTATTTAACTAGTTGCGATATTCTTCATATGGTAGAGATTTTCAAACAAAACTAAAATTTCAAATCTATTTTTGAAAACCCCTACCTTCTAAAGGGCGGTTGGAAGGGAGATCATTGTCATGTGAACTTAATATGAAAATCATTTAAACTTGTACCTTGATTGGGTGGTAGTTATGAGATATACACTTGATTATTATTGTTGATTCAATTGGTATCATTGAACTCTTTCAATTGGTATCAATTTTGACATTTTTGTATACTCATATATTTGTTTATGTATGTATGCTTCAATTTCAATGGTATCAATTTCTATTGGTATCTAAATTTTCATACATATATGTTTTATTTGTGTTCAAAAAAAAAAAAATCACAAATTTTAGTTTTTGTTTACTCGAGCTCTAGCATGACCCAACACCTTAAGTTTCACTTTTGTTTCAATTGATTACTTTTAAATTGGTATCAAGACTATGCATATTTTAGTTTGTATTTCATAAAGGGGGAGAAAATTTGATTTTGTATTTCAATTGGTATTTGTACTCCCACACTTTATGATTAAAAGTTGTTATTTTAAACATATGATATCAACATCAAATTTGTTTATATGTTTTAAAATGAACAATTCTTACAATTGGTATCAAATGTTTCTATGTAAAATCTTTTCAATTGGTAAAATATTTACAATTGGTATCATATTTAAGAAATTCAAATTTGTTTTGGTTTCAAGATTCATATTTAAGAATTCAAGACTTATGTTTAATTACAATTGGTATTTCCAAAATTTTGTTTAAAGAAAATATTCAAAGTTTTGATTTGTATTGCTTATATGCAAGGAGAGCTTAACATCTCTTCATATAGATTCATGTTGAGTGTATTGTGTATTGAATAGCTTAACATCTTTTCTTTATGTGGTACACGTGTGTAGGGGGAGCTTCACATCTCCTCTTATTCATTACATAATGTGTGTTATGTGAATTAGGGCTTAACTTCCCTCCTTCATGTAATGCATATGTGTAGGGAAGCTAACTTAGCGTCTTCCTCTTCATGAATGTATATAGCATATAACACTTATTATCCTTATTATTTTCTTTTGGTATCAAGATGCTTCATTGACATATTTTCAATTGATATCATGTTTTTAAAGTCACCCCTTATTGACTTTGTTTTTGTTTTAGACAAAAAGGGGGAGAACATTGTCTTTTATTGTTTTGTTTGACATAAAGGGGAAGAAAGATTTTTACCCCTCGTTTTATTTATGGTTTTGATTACCCCTTTGTTGATGATTGACAAAAAGGGGGAGAAAGATTTATGAAGTTTTATATGCATGCTTATGTTTATGCATATATTATGTTTTAATCTCAAGAATCTCAAGAATACTAAGTTTAATTGATTTTATAGAGTTTGCTTTGTAATTGGTATCTAGAGCTTATTTTGTTTTGAATATTCCATTTGATATCTAGAACCATTTATTGTTTATGCATATGCATGTTTCATGTTTAATATTCATTGCATATATTTATTGTTTATCCCTATGCATGAGTTAAGGGGGAGCTTCTTTGAAGCTTAACTTTAATCCATGCATATATAACTCCATGAGTTTTGTTATCATCAAAAAGGGGGAGATTGTTGGCCCAATGGCCTTCCACTCTAGTTTTGATGATGATCAACTCATGTAGTTATGTTTACTAATATTCTTGTGTTTCTAAGTTTCAGATCATTAACAGGATATTAGTTGGTGATTAGCTTCAACAAGGAGTTTAGAAGCTTTTCATGATGATTCCAGGGCCAAAGCTTCAAGATCACACATTACCTAGCCCTTGGATGGAGTTTTGGAGCAAGTCTACTTGAAGATGAAGATCATCAAGAAGACTTAGGTATCCTAGTTTAGTTTAGTGTGTTTTAGATCCATTTGTAAAGCTTAGTATAGTTGATATGCTCAAGTGCACAAAACACACACATGTTTGGATATTGTTTTTCGGTTTTTAGTTTAACCAATATGAGTTTTCATGAATAGTTTGATCAAAACAAGTTTACATGTTTTATATGTATATTAGATGTGCTCTATATACATACATGCTTATATGACTTATACAAACTTAGTTTGACATACCTATTCATGTAGTTTTATGTTTTGGTATAAAACATATTTTTGTAATTAAAGACAAAAACTATGATATATTTGTTGAATGTGTATTAGACCTATGTCCATATGCATCATGCTTAATAATGTTCAAATATCATGTTTTTGTATTTCTATAAGTTTTTAGGAAAATCAGATTTCCTATTGAAAAATCAAGTTTGATAAAAATACAAGTTTTGTTTTTGATAAAATTGGCAAGACACAAAAATGAATTGATATGTTGATATATTGTCTTGAAATTTTTATCACTTGTTTGAGTTTCAATATAAAATGATAAAACAATTTTTATGGTATTTTTAAAAGAGATAAAAGATTTTTTAGAAAATATTTTTCCAAATTTTCTGACCTTGTTTTTGTGCTGACAGGCTGGTCGGTCGACCCTGACGGTCGACCGCACCAAGGGCCGGTCGACCGTTCGGGTCGACCGACGTGCACAGACGTGCAAGTCTGTTAGGCACAGACACGGTCGACCGGGACGGTCGACCGAGTTGAGAGCTCTGCTCTCGGGTTTTCTGGGTCGACCGGGCCGGTCGACCGCAGTTGCCCAACGGTCATAATTCTGACCGTTGGCGGTCGACCGGACCGGTCGATCGGTGGCCTGTCAGGCTGCCACATCAGCCTAACGGCTAGTTTTGTATAGGGGCTATATAAACCCCATCTCTTTGGGGATTTTGGCCAAGATTTTTAGACCTAAAAATTCCAGACTTTCTCTAGTGTTTAAAAGAGTTTTTAAAAGAGTTTTTAAGCCAAAAGATTTCATCTTATTTGTTTTTGGGTTTTTGGAAAATCAAAGAAAGCTAGGGTTTTGGAGATTGTTTTGTTTTTCATTTTCTATCATTTACAAGTGATTTCCCAAGTAGTTTTTCTTTGTTGCTGGTTTCCAAAAACACCTTGTTTCCACACTTGAGCTATCACCTATCCTAATCTATTTAGGATCTTGTTTTTGTGGAAAAGAAAAGAGAAAAGAAAGAAAGATTGTGTTTGTGGTCTTTGTAACCACTTATTGTAAACCCTCCTTGCTTTTGTGAATCCCTCTTCGGTAGAGGTGATCGGAGTGGTATTGGTTTGGATCCCTCTTTGGTAGAGGTGATTGTGTTTGTTGTGAGCCTCTTCGGTAGAGGTTGTTGTTGTTATTGTTTGTTGTTGGCTACGGGCCGTATCCCTCTTCGGTAGAGGTGGATTGTGATTGTATAGCCTCGGTGGCTTTGTAAGGTTGAGAGAGGAGTTCGGTACTCCTATAGTGGATTGGGAAATCCTACACGGTGGTGTAGGCGGGGATGTAGAGTTGGGTACTCGAACCTCGAAACAAATCTTGGTGTTTGCGTTTTGATCCATTGTCTCTCTAACTCTCTCTCTTATTATTGTGCAAAGCATCATACTCATCATCATATCATACTTGCTTGTGTTGAGCATTGATTCATTCATATCTTATACATTGCTTGTGTTGCCTTGCATCTTTTATATTGCAATTCATTCTTATATGCTTGGCTTGATTGTGTGTATTTCATATTGCTTGGATTGCTTGTGTGTGTGTGCCTAACTTATACTCATCCAACAAGAGCTTCACATAGCACCTCAACCCATTTCAAGGGGAATCAAGGGGAGTTAGTCCAGAGCCTCGAAAGGGGAATTCGGCTACACTTGTTGTATTGTATTAGTTTGTGCATAATTTGCATTAGCTTCCGCATTTAGCGCACTTAGTTTGCATTTAGTTTCTTAGATTAGCACTAACACCTATTCACCCCCCCTCTAGGTGTTTTTTCAATTGGTATCAGAGCTAGTGCTCCTGATACTTGGCTTAACATCCTAGGAGTGATCCATTTGCTTGCTAATCTCATTTGCATTGTTTGTTTGCACATTCATATATAGTTTACCATGGACTTCATGACCCCTCCTAGCTTTGACCCTTCCAACATTGATGTTTGGAAGTATAGGATGTCCATGTACCTAAAGACCCTAGGGTTGCATGTCTTCCTTGCCGCCACCAAGAGATGTTATCTTGGTGATGGTAATCATATAGGGGCCAATGCACAAGCCCTAGAGGCCATTAGAAGCACTCTTCCTAAAGATTATCTCTTATGTGTTTCTAACTTTGATTCCGCCTTTGCAGTGTGGAACAAATTGACAACCACCACCACCTCGGAGCTTCAAGTTCAAATTCAAGAAGGGGAATCTAGTGGAGAATCCGATCCACAATGCTTCATGGTCCAAGGGAATGACTCCCTTGAGGTACATTCGGAATCCCACCTAGATAGTGATTATGATGCTAGTTCTTCATGTGATGATATTGTTGATCCCCATGCTTTGAATGAAGAACTATCTATTGTTTGTGAAAACTAATTGAAAAATATAATTTGTTGAAAAAAAAGAGTGTAGAAATTGAACAAGAAAATAAGAGTTTGCATGCTAGACTTAACAATGTTTTGCAAGAGAAAGTTGAGGTCTATAATGAAAGGGATTCATTGAGATCTCAATTAGAACTTGCACTTAAAGAAAATGAATTTTTAAAATCTAAAAATGATTGCCATGTTTTTTTGAAGAAAAATGAAAATTTGTCTTCAAAAGTTGATTTTGTTTTAAAAGAGAATGTTGATTTGAAAAATAAAATTATTTCTATTTCAAATGATCTAGATGTTTGTTTAAAGAAAAACATTATTTTGCAAAATAAGATTGATGCACATGTTTGCCATGCTAGGGTAGTATCACACACTTCACCTATTGCATGCCACACTTCTTCTTCTAAGATTAATGATGATATTTGTTTGCTTAAGAAGAAGGTTGATTGTTTGGGCTCCACTATGAGCCAATGTGCCTTGAACCACACTCGGTTGGAAACCTTGGTTCGAAAGAAACAAGTTCCATCCTTTATGCATGCACACCCTTCACGGCATACACATGCTCCTCACGGACACACCCATCACCATATGTATGCTCATGTGTACACATGTACACATTGTGGACGTAAGGGCCACCTTGCTAAATTTTGCTATGATAGATTACATACTCCAAATTTAGCAAAGAAATTTGTTTGGGTTAGAGAAGGGACTAACCCCCATGGACCCAACAAGATGTGGGTACCAAAGACCACCCCTCCTTTGTTTAATGTAGGTGTGGGCTCTCACATGACGTGAGAGTGATAGCACCTTGGAGTAGATGCGTTCCGGACTTAAAAGAAATCAATTGGATGCATCACTTTCAAGGGAAGAGATGGTGGAGAGGACCACCAAGTTTTGGAGACAAGGAGATTTGCCTTGAGGTTTTGGTAACGATTCCTAAACTCCCATGCTTTCATATTCATTTGTTTATGGTATGTTTTTGATGTCTATGGATTAGTATGTTCATTCCATGTTTATTAGATCCTTGACATACATGTATAGTATTTGAGACACACATGCTTATGTGAACCCATACTTAGTGTTCTCACCTTTGTTAAGCTATAATGTACATCATGAATCTAATACATGTGAATTCACATAATAATCATGTATTTGTTTTATCATGATGATTTTTATATTGTGTTTTGATGCTTCATGTTTTTGAATATATGTTTAAGTGTTAGTTTTCATTAAGACTAGTTATATACTTGTACATAGAGTGGGCCACAAATAAATCTATATATGTTGAGCTTGAATGCTTACTTGAACCCATTAGATGTGCTAGTATAGTCTAGTTTTGATGATTCATACATCTTAAACTTGTACTCTTATTTTTGGATTTGTGATTATGAGTTTTCACTTCATGTATATATTTGTATTGCCTAACTTTAAGATATACATGTATACCCTTGAGTCATTTGCCTTTCATGCAAATTTTTATTATGGACTCAAATTGTGTTTAGGGATATATATGTATACTTCATGTTTGACAATTCATACATATACCTTGAAATGAAATTTGTCTTGATGAAGATTTAGTTTTTTCTTGATTACGCATTTATGTTTAAACTTCATGTATATGTCTATCTTGTCCAAACTATTAGATATACATGTTTATCCTTTTGAGCCACGTGCCTTAATGCATATATTTTGTGGACTCGTTGAGTTCTGGATATGTATGTATACCTTAGTTTGTATTAGACATATATATGCCTTGAAGATTAAATAGTTTAGATGGTTTTTCATGTTTTCAAAGTTTTAAGGAATAATTGAGCTTATTGCCTAATTTTCATGATTATGATCTTCATATTTTATTTTTACACTCACATTTATTGCTTGCTCATGTTTTGTTTTCATGAGTCTTATTTATGCCTAATTGAACTTGAGTGTTTGATATGATGTGGATTCCATGTTTATGAAAAACAATTTTGTTTTATTCCTTGCTTGAAGGATTTCGTACTAGTTAACAAATTTTTCTATTTAACTAGTTGCGATATTCTTCATATGGTAGAGATTTTCAAACAAAACTAAATTTTCAAATCTATTTTTGAAAACCCCTACCTTCTAAAGGGCGGTTGGAAGGGAGATCATGGTCATGTGAACTTAATATGAAAATCATTTAAACTTGTACCTTGATTGGGTGGTAGTTATGAGATATACACTTGATTATTATTGTTGATTCAATTGGTATCATTGAACTCTTTCAATTGGTATCAATTTTGACATTTTTGGTATACTCATATATTTGTTTATGTATGTATGCTTCAATTTCAATGGTATCAATTTCTATTGGTATCTAAATTTTCATACATATATGTTTTATTTGTGTTCAAAAAAAAAAATCACAAATTTTAGTTTTTGTTTACTCGAGCTCTAGCATGACCCAACACCTTAAGTTTCACTTTTGTTTCAATTGATTACTTTTAAATTGGTATCAAGACTATGCATATTTTAGTTTGTATTTCATAAAGGGGAAGAAAATTTGATTTTGTATTTCAATTGGTATTTGTACTCCCACACTTTATGATTAAAAGTTGTTATTTTAAACATATGATATCAACATCAAATTTGTTTATATGTTTTAAAATGAACAATTCTTACAATTGGTATCAAATGTTTCTATGTAAAATCTTTTCAATTGGTAAAATATTTACAATTGGTATCATATTTAAGAAATTCAAAATTTGTTTTGGTTTCAAGATTCATATTTAAGAATTCAAGACTTATGTTTAATTACAATTGGTATTTCCAAAATTTTGTTTAAAGAAAATATTCAAAGTTTTGATTTGTATTGCTTATATGCAAGGAGAGCTTAACATCTCTTCATATAAATTCATGTTGAGTGTATTGTGTATTGAATAGCTTAACATCTTTTCTTTATGTGGTACACGTGTGTAGGGGGAGCTTCACATCTCCTCTTATTCATTACATAATGTGTGTTATGTGAATTAGGGCTTAACTTCCCTCCTTCATGTAATGCATATGTGTAGGGAAGCTAACTTAGCGTCTTCCTCTTCATGAATGTATATAGCATATAACACTTATTATCCTTATTTATTTTCTTTTGGTATCAAGATGCTTCATTGACATATTTTCAATTGATATCATGTTTTTAAAGTCACCCCTTATTGACTTTGTTTTGTTTTAGACAAAAAGGGGGAGAACATTGTCTTTTATTGTTTTGTTTGACATAAAGGGGAAGAAAGATTTTTACCCCTCGTTTTATTTATGGTTTTGATTACCCCTTTGTTGATGATTGACAAAAAGGGGAGAAATATTTATGAAGTTTTATATGCATGCTTATGTTTATGCATATATTATGTTTTAATCTCAAGAATCTCAAGAATACTAAGTTTAATTGATTTTATAGAGTTTGCTTTGTAATTGGTATCTAGAGCTTATTTTGTTTTGAATATTCCATTTGATATCTAGAACCATTTATTGTTTATGCATATGCATGTTTCATGTTTAATATTCATTGCATATATTTATTGTTTATCCCTATGCATGAGTTAAGGGGGAGCTTCTTTGAAGCTTAACTTTAATCCATGCATATATAACTCCATGAGTTTTGTTATCATCAAAAAGGGGGGAGATTGTTGGCCCAATGGCCTTCCACTCTAGTTTTGATGATGATCAACTCATGTAGTTATGTTTACTAATATTCTTGTGTTTCTAAGTTTCAGATCATTAACAGGATATTAGTTGGTGATTAGCTTCAACAAGGAGTTTAGAAGCTTTTCATGATGATTCCAGGGCCAAAGCTTCAAGATCACACATTACCTAGCCCTTGGATGGAGTTTTGGAGCAAGTCTACTTGAAGATGAAGATCATCAAGAAGACTTAGGTATCCTAGTTTAGTTTAGTGTGTTTTAGATCCATTTGTAAAGCTTAGTATAGTTGATATGCTCAAGTGCACAAAACACACACATGTTTGGATATTGTTTTTCGGTTTTTAGTTTAACCAATATGAGTTTTCATGAATAGTTTGATCAAAACAAGTTTACATGTTTTATATGTATATTAGATGTGCTCTATATACATACATGCTTATATGACTTATACAAACTTAGTTTGACATACCTATTCATGTAGTTTTATGTTTTGGTATAAAACATATTTTTGTAATTAAAGACAAAAACTATGATATATTTGTTGAATGTGTATTAGACCTATGTCCATATGCATCATGCTTAATAATGTTCAAATATCATGTTTTTGTATTTCTATAAGTTTTTAGGAAAATCAGATTTCCTATTGAAAAATCAAGTTTGATAAAAATACAAGTTTTGTTTTTGATAAAATTGGCAAGACACAAAAATGAATTGATATGTTGATATATTGTCTTGAAATTTTTATCACTTGTTTGAGTTTCAATATAAAATGATAAAACAATTTTTATGGTATTTTTAAAAGAGATAAAAGATTTTTTAGAAAATATTTTCCAAATTTTCTGACCTTGTTTTTGTGCTGACAGGCTGGTCGGTCGACCCTGACGGTCGACCGCACCAAGGGCCGGTCGACCGTTCGGGTCGACCGACGTGCACAGACGTGCAAGTCTGTTAGGCACAGACACGGTCGACCGGGACGGTCGACCGAGTTGAGAGCTCTGCTCTCGGGTTTTCTGGGTCGACCGGGCCGGTCGACCGCAGTTGCCCAACGGTCATAATTCTGACCGTTGGCGGTCGACCGGACCGGTCGACCGGTGGCCTGTCAGGCTGCCACATCAGCCTAACGGCTAGTTTTGTATAGGGGCTATATAAACCCCATCTCTTTGGGGATTTTGGCCAAGATTTTTAGAGCTAAAAATTCCAGACTTTCTCTAGTGTTTAAAAGAGTTTTTAAAAGAGTTTTTAAGCCAAAAAGATTTCATCTATTTGTTTTTGGGTTTTTGGAAAATCAAAGAAAGTTAGGGTTTTGGGAGATTGTTTTGTTTTTCATTTTCTATCATTTACAAGTGATTTCCCAAGTAGTTTTTCTTTGTTGCTGGTTTCCAAAAACACCTTGTTTCCACACTTGAGCTATCACCTATCCTAATCTATTTAGGATCTTGTTTTTGTGGAAAAGAAAAGAGAAAAGAAAGAAAGATAGTGTTTGTGGTCTTTGTAACCACTTATTGTAAACCCTCCTTGCTTTTGTGAATCCCTCTTCGGTAGAGGTGATCGGAGTGGTATTGGTTTGGATCCCTCTTTGGTAGAGGTGATTGTGTTGTTGTGAGCCTCTTCGGTAGAGGTTGTTGTTGTTATTGTTTGTTGTTGGCTACGGGCCGTATCCCTCTTCGGTAGAGGTGGATTGTGGTTGTATAGCCTCGGTGGCTTTGTAAGGTTGAGAGAGGAGTTCGGTACTCCTATAGTGGATTGGAAATCCTACACGGTGGTGTAGGCGGGGATGTAGAGTTGGGTACTCGAACCTCGAAACAAATCTTGGTGTTTGCGTTTTGATCCATTGTCTCTCTAACTCTCTCTTATTATTGTGCAAAGCATCATACTCATCATCATATCATACTTGCTTGTGTTGAGCATTGATTCATTCATATCTTATACATTGCTTGTGTTGCCTTGCATCTTTTATATTGCAATTCATTCTTATATGCTTGGCTTGATTGTGTGTATTTCATATTGCTTGGATTGCTTGTGTGTGTGCCTAACTTATACTCATCCAACAAGAGCTTCACATAGCACCTCAACCCATTTCAAGGGGAATCAAGGGGAGTTAGTCCAGAGCCTCGAAAGGGAATTCGGCTACACTTGTTGTATTGTATTAGTTTGTGCATAATTTGCATTAGCTTCCGCATTTAGCGCACTTAGTTTGCATTTAGTTTCTTAGATTAGCACTAACACCTATTCACCGCCCCTCTAGGTGTTTTTTCACTGTGGAGCCGACGGGATACTTTCTTTTTGGCGTGCGAACTTCACGCTGCATTAAATGCACTGTCCATGCGTCAGGCGGTGATTCGGCGTCGAGCCAAGCGCCGCGTATTTTTGCGAATCACCGTGCCTATAAAGGGCGACAGTCATTGAGAGAGTCATTATCAATTTCTCTTTCGTCTTCGCTTGCAGCTGTTAGGGTTTGAGAAAGAAGTCCTCTTTGTTCCCTTCTCTTCCGTCTAGCATTAGATTCTTGCTTCGCAATGGCACCCAAGGCCAAGCGAACTGCTTCATCGTCGAAGGCGGTCGTCACTGAGGCCCAAAGGGGCGGTTCCTCCATGCAGGAAGCCCCTATCTCAGGTATAACGCCAGCTGGCTTGATCTTCGCCATTAGAGGGGTTTATGGAGTTCTTATAACCCTAAAAATCCCTTCTTTGAAGGAGAACCGCCAACGTGGATTCGAAACCGCGTTTAGTTCTCAGACGCGGTCTTTGAGTTAACAAATAAGGCGCGGGTTGATGACCCTATCGCTTTTATCCACTTGAGGATGTACTTGTTTGTTGAACATAGGGTGCCAGTAAGACTTGCGTTCCGGAGTCATTACTTAGAATGTTTCTAATTGTGAAAGATCCGGACGCAGACTTGATTCTTGCGTTCTGTGACATCAGACGCTGGTTTTTATGAATCTTGCACCGAGTCCAAGTACTTAGATATTTTTCAAAAGTCTTGGATTTTGAAAACGCAGACTCCCTGCTGGCCTCATGGTCCTCAGGTCTGGACGCGGATCCTCAGGTCTGGACGCGGATTTTGATAATTTCTGCGTCCAGTATCTCTTCTGCGTCTGAATTATAGACACTTAATCATTTTCGTTTAGACTTCTGATCAAGTGTCATTTTCTTATGCAGTGCGACACTCTTCCAGCCCACTCTCCAAGAGGCGCCACTTCGGGCACGTAGGTGGTGCTGACCGTGATTTAACCTTTGTGCTGCAAAGGACTGCTCATGTGACTGCCGACAAGTCGAAGGAGCAAAGGGAGAAGCTCGCCAATGTTGATGCGACAACCTTTCGGGAGCTTATGACTGACGCGACATTCACGACGAATGCTCGCGCTCCGATGGATAAGCCTGCTTTCTTCTTTGGAGACCATATTAGCGAGGGCGGCTACTCTTTGCATGACAGAGATTATAAATGGCTCCGTCAGATAGGGGATAGAAGATTCTTCCTCCCGAACATGGAGAGGATGTACCCACTATCTTATCTCCAGCACATGTCCGTCCCTCGAAAAATGACAAGGGAGCTTTCCCGACCCGTCCCTGAGGTTACTCTCGGCAACTTAGGCTCCAAGAAGGTATATCATGCTGGTCATGATAAGGAGGCTTTCGGCCTGTTTCCTGGGCTGTTGAGGACCGATCACCCAGTAGGAGAAACTCCTAAACTCGGCACCACCTTCCTCAACGCATTCATGAAAGTGGAGGGTGATTTTCCGGTCGACTTCCATTCGCCCGGGTAGATTCATTCCACTGAGAAGTATTGGTGGGGTAAGATGGTGAGCTTCGTCCTTGCCGATCTTGGAGGCCTGTTGGAGCATGTGGAATTGTACCAAGCGGTCAGGGCCGTACAGTATGGTATTCTACCAAGTTCTCAAAACTTCTTTGGGATCTTGGAGCGTTACAATCCTCTGACGGGGACATTCTTCACTCCGGTCGGAGAGATGGGTCTTGCCCTGCACGAGTTGTACGAAGTCTCGGGGCTAGTAATGGGGGACTCTCCCTATGAGGAATACGTCCCGACCACTGAGGAGCTTCACCTTTTGAAGAAAGCGTCTCCTCGAGTGTACGAGACTTATTGGGAGGTGTTATGTCACTTCCACATTTGTGGCCAGATAACCTCTTGGAGGGCGAGGGGAGTCAAGCAGCTATCTTGGGCAAGCTACTTGTTTAATGGCGTCAATCAGAAAGACCATCCAGTGACCCGCCTGGCTCCCAGCTCTGACGAGGAGATTGCCGATAGGATTCAGGCTTCTGTAGACTCCTACACCACGGAGTCGAACGAGGATACTTTCGAACCTTACACGGTTTTCGAAAGTTTCCATCATCAAGCCTGGACCCCTATCTCCAATCGAGCACTGTTGGCGGGCTTCTTAATGTTGTGGTTGAAGCGCTGTGTGGTGTCGACACTGCCACATGAAGTGATTGTTGCCGACGTAGTGTACCCGGCGGTGCTCCTGGCTTATGGTAGGCCCATAGCCCTCCTCCCGGCCATGGCGGCCAGTATTCAAAGCGGGTTGCGCGCCTTAACTCAGAGTCTGTGCATGGTAGAGAAGGTTGTCGACTCCCAGGGTGAGCCGATTGTTGACTCAGAGGGGAGGCCGACGGTAAAGCGTCCCAACCCTCGGGTTGAGCTTCCCTACACATACCTAATGGCTTGGTACGTTATGCACTGTCCCTCCCTGATGACGCCGGTGTCTTGGAGTGAGGGGTTTACCCCTTTCGTACAGCGGCTGGAGGGTTCAAGCTGGTGTAATACTTATATGTATTTCATTCGGAAGTGCATTCTGGCTGCTTCGAACTACCAGCTCAATCGCTGCTTCCCCGAGATTGCTGGTGCATCTTTCGGGGATAAACTTGCTGACTTCGTGGGCCCAGATGACTTCACGAGGCTGTCATCGGGAGTTTTCTGGTGGTTGGTCAATATTCGGCCTGGGTATGTGCTTTTCCGACAAGGGAATTCGTGCACGATCGAGCCATACATGCCGAATCGCTTCGCCCGATAGTTCGGCTATGATCAATTGTATGTCGGTAACCCCAATGCTCCACTCGCCTTCAGTGGGAACGTGTTTGAAGGTGCTCGGGCTTGGTATTATAGTGTGGCCGGAGGGACGGAAGCGCTTTTTCGTCTGCCTCCCAAGGAACCGAAAGGCTGTACAAGCCTTAGCTTCTGTACCTGGTACTTCCAGGCCAACCAAACGCCTGACTTTGCTACGGAGTACTCATGCATCGAGAGTATCAATGCATCTTACGAAGCAAAGTTGGGGTCCAACAAACGCTCACGAGGCGTTGAGAAGTATCGGAAGGCTCTGAAGGAGACCAGAAGGGTATCAAGGGAGGAGCCGCGAGCAGCAAAGGGTCAACACGTGGCTCGTAAGCGTCCTCAAGGCTCTACTTCCACTGTTGAGCCTGCCCCCAAGAAGGTCTGGAGAGACTTGGCGGCCGCAGTTTCTCCGTCCGAAGACATCCCTTCTGGTGTTGAGGAACAGAGGGAAGAATCGGAAGATGAGGATGACGCCTCCTTAGTCCGTACCCGTGGGTTGCGCAGCAGGGGTCCCAGGATTTTAGAGGAAGGGGAGTTCGCTAACAAACCCACTGCCGCTGACGAGGCTGAGCAGCTTGAAGTCGACATAATGAGCGGAGGTGATGTTGAGATTCCAGGGGTCTCAACTCAGCCTGGGTCTTTCTCAGCTCATGAGAGGAGGGATGAGGCACAACAGCCTGGGTCTCCTAGTGTATTAATCTCCAGTCCTCGGGTAGTTGACCCCAGCCCTACCACTGGGGTATTTGGTGGCAAGGCCCCGGTTGCCGAGGCTTCTCGCGTTGCACTATCGTCTTCTTCGTCTGAAGAAGAAGGGTATGATTCAGGCGATGAGGCCGACTTCGGCGATGAACCTGCTCCTCCTGATCGAGTAAATTCTCACACATCTCGGAGGAGGAAATATATGGGTGTGAGCCGGTGACGGCGTCACCACCAGCGTCAGTTATTCCTGCTGAAGCTGCTGAAGGTACTCCTTTTGCCTAACTCATCCTTTTAACTAGGAGAAGGATTTTGACGTTTTCTTTTTCATTTGTCTTCATATCGCAGGGCTGGTCATGGTTAGCGAGGCCGCTGCTTCCTTTCAGATCGAGGAGATGATACAGGAGCTGGCCCAGCAGGATAGAGTCAAGAGAGGGCAATCATCGAAGTCAGGGAGACCTCCACCCTGTAGGATTCGCCTAAGAACTCGCCATCTTTGGACCCTCAGCTAGGTAAGGAAATATTGATATTTTGAATGTTTTCCTTTTACTGTCGTAGCTGATATTCTTGTAATTTGCAGAGGGCACTGAGGAAGCTCAGGTAGGAGACTTGGCGGTCAGTGGCTACCCTGGAGGCCGTACAGCTCAAACCTCATCCAAGGACCCTGAAGAGGTCGAGCTTACTGTCATTTCATCGGTTGTGGAGGTTTCTACAGACGTAGTACCCCCAGAAGCGCCGACGGCTACTCTTACTCCTGCCGCACCCGTGGTCAGCCCGATTCCTGTACCGGAAGAATCGGCTTACATCCCTCACCCCGTGATAGAGAGGGAATCGGGGAGCGCTTTAGGTGGTGATACCATGGGGATTCTGACACGCCAGATGGTGCAGCAGTTCTTTGCCTCGATGCAATCATGCATCGATTTCATCCTATCTGGGGATAGCTCCTTTGAATTCGCCCGGATGTTTCTCGGAAACCTGGTCGAGAACATCAGTTTAGCCGGAGGCCCTTCACCAGCCAAGGCATGTCTGCTGCTGGTGGAGCAGTTGGGACATAACTTGAGAGAGATTCGATCCCTGGAGAATGCTGGCTCATTTCATGAGGCCCAGGAAACTCTGAATAGGCTCCTTACTGCTCAAGAGCAAGAGCGAAGAGAGGTGGAAGAGAAGATAACCGAAAGAGTCCGTCTTCTCGAAGGTTTCCAGGCTGATCATCAAAAGCTAGCGGTCGAGTCAAAGGAATCCGAGATGATCATGCAGGCTGCGAAGCAGGCTATCCTTGACTCTCGGGCTGCTATAGCCAGAGCTGAGGCTTTGATTGTTCTTAATGAACAGAAGCTTGCTACTTCTGAAAAGAGGCTAGCGGAGTTAGAGGCTGCCAAGCTGCAAGTTGAAGCAAATCTTTCTGTTTATTCCTCCGAGCTGGAATCCCTCCGAGTACAAGCGAAGAGATTTTTATCTGAGGAGGATCTGCGGGCCCAAGCTCTCATGGAGGCTGAGAAGGCGCGCCAACATGAGATACATTGCCTTAGAGAACAAATCCGTTCTTTGGCGAACCAGGACTTTTAGCCTTCTTTTTTTTTTTCTTCTTGTAAAGAAAAGGACACTCTATTTACCAAGAGTGTTTGTATCTACTTTTATCATTTTTGAATAATAAAAGTCGTTGAAATTTTGTTCCATCTTCATTGCCCCGCTGTAGATGAATCCAACCTCTCAATCACAGATTTTGGTTGTGCTCCCTTACTGACTGAGAATACTGAACTTAGGTAAAACCAAGTTCTTTTGATGAAGTGCAGCGTCGATTTATAAAAAGAGACGTGGCTCTGAGGCGCGCGATTCTGACCTACCAGTGAAGACGCGGTTCAAGCGGACGCGAAGGACGCAGCTTTGAGTGTGATTCACTGGCCGCAATCCTTAACTTCATCCAGACGCAGAGTTCAGGATACATTAAGAATGTGGTCTTACGCCCCTTAAAATTGACGCAGTCAGGCACGCGACGCTGAGACTCGGTGCAAGACCCATCATCATTCATGTAGACGCAGCTCCAAGGCACTTGTGAAGGTGATAGGCCTTCTCTGCTGAAGATGTAAGCTTCGGGACGCAGCTTTATATGCTTTCCCACTAAGACCCCCAGAATGAGTCCCTTTTGTTGATGGACGCAACCTTGAGTTGTTCGAGAGACGCGGAGCAACTTTGAGTCATCCAAGAGACGCGAAGGGTCTTCTAACTTGGAATGAAGGAGGACGCCACTTTTTGAAAAAGAGGCGCGAGCCTCTGGACGCGGCTCTCACATCTGCGTTTGGTGCAACTTCCCAGGCGTTATGTGTAGCCTGACATAAAGATCCTGTGAGATTTTCAAACGTCAAGTCTTCATTGACGATTGGGAACCCGCATCATCCGTTGTTTCCCGAAGCGTTTGTCCACCGTCAGCCTTCCATTGGGCTTTGACAGCCGTGCGGTCATTAAGGCCGACCGTTCTAATTAATGAACCATTAATTATGGTTATTATGGGCTGCCTATAAATAGGGCTTACCTCCTTCCTTTAGTAGTCCCATACTTGGACTATTCTATTTTAACAGCGAGTGCTCTGAGAGACTCCATCTTCTCCCTTCAAGGACTTTACCAGGGCTCGCCTCCATGGATGAAGATGACCCAGAGCTTTCATGCTTCTGTTTGGTCTCTTCAGAAGATTACCACTGTCAAGTGATTTCAATAACAGAAAGCGTCTCCTTGAACACCTTTTATGTCCGCGCTTCAATGCAGAGAATTCAACTCTTAATAGAGGCCTCTGCGGGTACGCCTTCTTGGTTTGCCATGACATCTTTAACCCAGCCCGGTTTGAATTTTGATATCTCTTAAAGAGATATTATCATCTGGATTTTCTCCTGAAGTCTTAGTTAGTGTATTCCTTTTCTGGAATTTGCACCATCGACTTAAACTTCTTTGGACGCCAATACAGTGGGCTTTGGCCCCTGGCTGCCGTTTTGCACACAGAGCTTGCGCCTTGAGGGCGATGACTTGGAAGAATTTTAACTTCGGGCTGAAGGTTTCAGGCTTGCATTTTGCAACTCCTGTTCATTCAACAGGGAGATGGCAATTTTCGCGTCTGATTCTCTTCACGTCTCGTCCTTTAAGCGCGGATGCAAAATGAGACCGCGTCTAAATTCTGTGTATATCACAATTTTGACCGCGTCTGTTTCTGCCGTCGCAGATGTTCGCTGCGCAGGTCATTCCTGCGTCTGGCGATTTCAGCAATAACTGTGTCTGTCACTTAGTTTTTTTTTGTTGAAGTATACTAAGCTTCAGATCTTCTAATTTTGTTGCTTCTTGCAGGTAGGCTTGATCATCCTTTCTCATGTTCGCTGGGCCCTTGGGAGAATATATCGGCCAGCGAACTTGGTCGATGGTCGACCACAGGAGAAGAAGTCATGACTCCTGTCTTCAGGAGATTGGGACCGGACCCTCGCCAAGATCTCTTTGAATTCGACGCACCAGTCATGCTTCTTGGCATGGCATGGTCAGAGTGAGGATGGCGACGGGGGTAGCGGTGGATATAGTGGTAGGTAGCATCCCCTGTGAGGTCTCAAAACCTCCTCTCTTACCCCAGAAGTGACATCGAGGAAACTCCATGCTCGCTGGACGACCTTCTGGCGGAAGAGATGTTCATCAACGAAGGATCACACCCCCACTTCGGATGGTCAGGTGGAGTCAGAAGACTTTGCTGCCTTTCGACCTCAAGAAACACCATTGTTCTCGATCAACCAGGGACTTCTTCGATGTTTACATCATGCATCGTGGTGCAACCAGCTTCTGATTGTTGCCACAATGTCTGACCCTACTTTGATGCCCTTCCAAACATCTTGTACCTGGAATTGTATGCAGCTTTGAGGAGTGAGTGCAACCTCTGAGAGAGAGAGAGAGGGACTTCTTTGTGTACTCCTTAATTGTAACACTCAATCTCATTGTATAAGAGAGCGTTTTGTATCACTTTCATATGCCTGGATATAAATAAAAGTGACACTTTTCTTTTGTCTCTTCTATTGTCTTGAACTCTTTTGTCTCTTTTTAGTCAGACGCATAGAAACAAAGAATCTTTGGCTTATCAAAACTATGATGAAAATTTTAACAAGTCAAATTTTGTGGAGAAAAGATGCTATCTGAGGAACCCCACAATGCTGTCAGAGGTGTGATATTAACTTGACAGAGATAAGATAATTTTGGTGGGCCTGTCACTTTATAAAAAGAAAGTGACAGGTTGAATTGGTACCCCCAGGGAAGATGAACTTTTATCAGAGGTTTGGGATTAACTTGATTAAGATCAGCTGGGGAGTTAATGAAAACACTGTTAATGGTGTAATGTTAACCTAACAATGTTTTTGGGTAGACTTGTTGTTCTGTTGAGGAGAATAACAAGTGAGGCTAGATTCGCGGGGGATCTAGGAAAGTTTTTACCGTTAGAGGTGTGATATTAACTTAACGGATTGAATGAAGTCTTGTTAGAAGTGTGATGTTAACTTGACAAGAATGTGAATCAGAGGTGTGATATTAACTTGACTCAGAAGCATTCCAGCTTTCATTTGGGACAACTGAAAGTGTCACTGTCATAGGTGTGATGTTTAACTTGACAGTGAGGGTAATGCTAGAGGTGTAATTTTGAACTTGGCATTGGTCATCTCGACTTTGACAAGGAAGTCCGAGGGAAAGTCATGGCCGTAAGTGTATTGTTGAACTTGGCAATGACCTAGATGCTAGAGGTGTAGTGTTAAACTTAGCATCGTTCATTTCAGCTTCGATATGGAAGTCTGAAGAAAGGTGACTGCCAGAGGTGTGATGTTAACCTGACAGAAACTCGATGTACTGTTTAGAAGTATAATGTTAACTTAACAGTAATTTGTCAGAGGTGTAGTATTAACTTGACAGAAATTGATTTGCGATATGAGCAATTTTGAAGACTTGTCATTCTATTGATGAGAATTGACAAGTAGAATTTGGAGTGCCAGAGGTATAGTGTTAACTTGGCAAATTTGGATTTGCAATATGAGCAATTTTGGAGACTTGTCATTCTATTGATGAGAATTGACAAGTAGAATTTGAAGTGCCAGAGGTATAGTGTTAACTTGGCAACGACTGTATTTTGTAGACCTATCATTCTGTGGATGAGAATTGGTAAGGGATTTTGGAGGGAAAAGCGGAGTCAAGTCCACTTAGGATTTTTAGCAAATCCTCAGCTATCAACGGATTTGAGGTGCCTTTACCAACTACCGTTTGAGTTGGGCTAGCCATGCTATTCCCCTCAGCATGATAAGTTGTCAAAGATTTATGTTGGGCTTAGAAGCCAACATTTTCCTCTATCCTTAGCCGTTGGAGGCGTCGGATCAAATGGGAACATGTCCCTTAGGATTTTTAGCAAATCCTCAGCTGTCAACGGGTTTGATATGCCTTTACCAACTACCGTTTGAGTTGGGATAGCCATGTTATTCCCCTCAGCATGATGAGTTATCGAAGACTTATGTTGGGCTTAGAGGCCAACATTTTCCTCTATCCTTAGCCGTCGGAGGCGTCGGATGTTTTAATGAAGAAATTCCTCTTGTTTTGATCAGAGGTGTAATTTTGAACTTGATCTGAGGAAGAACACTATCTAAGGATAGTATTTCTTCAAGAATCTGCCATTGATCGGCATCATGAGTGTATCACCATTTGAAATTATGAGGCGATATGATCCATTTGAGTAGACTGACTCTACTATAAATGGTCCTTCCCATTTGGGCTGGAATTTTCCTTTTGTCTTGTGCGTCATCACCATGGGTCTTCTGACGGCTAAGACAAGGTCGCCTTTCTTGAAAGTTCGCACTTTAACTTTCTTGTTGAAGGCTCTGGTAATTCGAGCTTGGTAAAGCTCGATTTGCTGTTGGGCCTGCAGACGCTTACCGTCTAAGGCCTCTAATTCCTGGAGTCGCTGTCGATGCTTCTCCTTTGCTGTCATCTCCGCTGTCAGAGCGACGCGTAGAGATGGAATTTGGATTTCGAGTGGAAGGACGGCTTCACACCCATATACCAAAGAAAATGGCGTAGCTTTAGTTGGGGTTCGCACAGTTGTGCGGTAAGCCCATAAGCATTCATCCAGCTTGTCATCCCAATCACGTTGACTTTTCGAGACGAATTTCTTGAGAAGCTTGCCAATGGTCTTGTTGAAAGCTTCTGCGAGGCCGTTAGCGGCGGAGTAGTATGCCGTTGAGGACACACTCTAGATTCTGAACTTGGCGCAGAATCTCTGAAAAACCTGGCTGATGAACTGGGGTCCATTGTCATGGACAATTCGCCGAGGTACCCCAAAACGGTAAATGACGTGACGCTTCACGAACTTGATCACATCAGATGACTTCACCTCCTTCAAAGGAACGGCCTCAGCCCATTTGGAGAAGTAATCGGTTATGGCCAAAATAAACCGATGCCCTTTTGACGATGGAGGGCTGATAGGGCCAACCACATCCATCCCCCACATTTCAAATGGCCAAGTAGAAGCCGTGGAGTAAAGGTAGCCTGGTGCTTGATGGATGAAATCGCTATGTACTTGGCAGGCGTGGCATCTTTTGGCATAGGTGATGGCGTCAGTGATCATCTTAGGCCAATAATATCCCAACCTTTGGAGTCGGTATGCAAGTTTTGGGCCAGGTTGATGGGCTCCACACATGCCGTCATGGGCTTCTTTCAATACCTCCTTTGCCTCTTTTTGTGAAAGGCAGCGAAGCAAGATCCCGTCATGCGATCGACGATACAGTGTTCATGTGATCGCATTATAGTAGAATTTGGGGGCTTTCCTTCAAATGGCAGCCGCTTCTTTGGTGTCTTCAGGCAGGATGCCATACAGGACATAATCAATGTAGGAGAATCGCCAGTCTCTAGGCTCTGGACCGGTCGACAATTCCAGCGCTTCTTTGCTTTGAGAATCTCCCTTTGGCTCCTGATAGTTCTTGAGAGCAATTCTAGGGCAATACAGGTCGTGGCTGTAGACAAATATCTTCTCCATTGCTCCAGCTGGAAGAGCTAAGGAGGCAGCGAGGGATGTGAGTGCATCTGCATGCGCATTTTGCTTGCGCGGTACATGGTCGATGTAGAAGTTTGTGAACCTCTCGGCCATGTGGATAGTTGCGTTGTAGTAGGGTACTAGGTCCTCATGTCTGACTTCGTACTCCCCGCGAACTTGGCTGACGATGAGTTTAGAGTCGCCGTATGCCTCGAGATTTTTAACGCCAATCTCATCGGCGAACTGCATCCCAATCAAAAGAGCGTTGTACTCTGCTACATTGTTGGAGCAAGATTCGGTAAGCGAAATGGCTCGGTGAATCACATAATTCTGTGGGGAGACGAGTACTACTCCTACCCCTGCTACTAGGTGTCCTTTTGGGCTTGTTCTGGATGCACCGTCAAAGAAGAGTTGCCACACTTGACTTTCAAATGATGTCTGAGTCAAACAGACTTCGGCCACTTCATCCGGGAGATCCTCGTAGAGTTTGGTTGCCCTCGGATCCGGGTGCTCAGCTAGAAAATCCGCCACCGCTTGTCCCTTAATGGCCTTTTGTGGTAAAAAGTGCATCTCATATTGGGATAACAATATGGCCCATTTTGCCAGCCGGCCGTTCAATGATGAAGGCTTAGTCATAAGTAACCTCAGGGGGTTGACCTTTGATATGACGTTTATAGTTTGGCCTACCAGATAGTGTCGCATTTTCTGAATGGCGAACACTAATGTCAAACATTCCTTCTCGATCGGATTATACCGATGTTCGGCTCCGATCATTGTTCTACTCAGATAGTAGATCGCTTTTTCTTGTCCTTGATCATCATTCTGGGCTAGTAGAGCTCCCAAAGAATGATCCATTGCTCGGACGTATACCAGGAAAGGTTTTCCGGATATCGGAGCTGCAAGGACTAGTGGTTGGGTGAGGTATTGCTTGATTTCCTTAAATGCTTGTTGGCAAGCGCCGTCCCAAATGAACGAGACACCCTTCTTCATTAACTTAGCGAAGGGTTGGCATCTTCCGGAGAGGTTTGAGATGAACCTGCAGATGTACGCCAATCGTCCTTGCAATCCCCTGAGTTCCTTGAGATTTCTCGGAGGTTGCATCTCCTGGATAGCGCGAACCTTTTCTGGGTCCAAATGGATTCCGGTGGAGGTTACAATAAATCCTAAGAATTTACCACTGGCCACCCCCAGGAAGGACTTGGTGGGATTCATCTTTAATTGATGAGCTCGCATGATATCAAAGACCACCTTTAGGTCAGCTATGTGGTCACCCTTAGCGCGACTTTTCACCGCAATATCATCAACATAACATTCCACCGTTTTGCGCATTTGCCGCTGGAAAATGGCGTTCATGGCCCTTTGATATGTTGCCCCCGCATTCTTCAGTCCAAAGGGCATGACGGTATAGCAGTAGACCCCCAATGGTGTCGTGAAGGAAGTGTGCTTTTCGTCGTCAGGATACATTTTGATTTGATTGTATCCTGAGAACCCGTCCATGAAGGACATTCGTTCGAATCCACAAGTATTGTCAATCATGACGTCTGTGATTGGCAATGGGAATTCGTCTTTGAGACAAGTCTCGTTTAGATTACGAAAGTCGATGCAGATCCGAATCTTTCCGTTTTTCTTAGCAACGGGGACGATGTTGGCTACCCAATCGGGATGTTGCTCTTCCCTGATGAAGCCGGAATCGATGAGCTTTCTGACTTCTGATTGAATTGCCTCCATTATCTCTGGGTGGAATCGTCGCTGTTGTTGTTTGACAGGCTTTAAGTCTGAATTGATGTTGAGGCGGTGCATAGCCACTTGAGGATCAAGTCCCGGCATGTCTTCGTAATTCCAGGCGAAGACGTCTTTATACTCTTGAACAAGAGATATTAGACCCTTTTTCTCCAACGGTGACAGGCCGTCGCTTATGAAGATGGGCTTAGGGTTAGCCTCATCTCCCAGATTGATCTAAACAATCTTGTCTTCTGTGGGTGGCTCTCACTGTTCAAAGCGGGTATCCCAGAGAGTATTTAAATGTTTGATCCAAGGATCTGTATCGGATTGGATCATTTCTTCATCTCCGTCTTCCAGGTGGCTCGTTGAAACCATGTTCACTGAAAGTTTTTTGAAGATGTTGCCGACACTAGCATCTGACTCCCATGATGACGTGCCTGAAGAGTAATCGTGACCTGACGATTCTCGAGAATCAGAGACTGATGGAGCCGGAGTTGATACGTAGCCCAACCCCCTGCGAGTCTGATGATAATAATCGGGTGCTTTTCCTTTCGGCACAAAGGATCGAAGTAGCTTTCTCCTTCCTTTGCCGAAGTTTAACCCGAGTCTACTGGTTAGATCATACCCCATGTTTTTCATCATTCTGAGTGCCTTTGGCTCATAATGACCGAACTGAGGGGATTCCTGCTCGCTTTCTGATTCTTCATGATTCATTGGTTCGAATTCAATTCGTCCGAAAAGAATGGTCTTTGGCCCTTCCTTCTCGCTGGAACCATGAATATTGATTGTTGCGCATCACCGTCATTTCGACATGTTTCAAAAAACGATTTCACTGGTACATGCAACGATGTCAAAGCATCCATTGCTGACCAGAGATCGTCATCCACGTCGGTACTAGTGTCTGACGGCACTGAATCAGAAGCAAACACAGAAAAATACGCTAAATCTAATTCTTCATTAATGTACCAACCGCCTACATCATCGGCGGAGGTATTATCAACATCGGGCTTATTAATGCCCGTTACAGGAGGATCTAGCTCCCACACACACTCATCTTCCTCCAGCTCGGTGTCAGCTTCATTGCTAGAGTCTGGCTCCTCTGGTTGCGGGACTTCATCTATTTCCACAGATTCCTGGTACAGGATGGAATCTGTGAAATAATTCTCCACTCCTTTGAACGGATGCCTCTCGACAATCAACGTTCGCACTTTTCCACTCCCGTTAATGTATTTCATGACTTGGTGGAGAGTAGAGGGAACGATAGAATTGCGATGAATCCACGGTCATCCCAGCAGTAGATTGTAGGAGGTGTCAGCATCTATGACGTAGCATGTCACCTCTGACCTTAGGTCTCCAATCTGGCATTTGAGCTTGACCTTCCCCATCGGACGGGTACTATTGGCATTGAACCCATAAATGATCGTCTGGGTAGGGCTCAAACGGTGAGTAGGAATCCCGAGATGTTGCATGACCCTGCGAGGCATGATGCTCAACGCAGACCCGGGATCTACCTGGATGCGGTTCACCTCAGATGATCCAATATACCCTGCGAAGTAAAGGGGTCGATCATGCTTCCCTTTGACTTGCATGTCTTCTGCCGTGAAGGTAATGCAGGGAATATTTTGGGAGGCGTGGAGGCAATCCTCTACATCTTCCTCCTTCGGTAGCTGGGTCATGAAGACCTCAGCATTAGCCAGAGCTTCTTGTAGAGCTTTTCTGGTCGACTTTGATAATCTGAGAAGCTCATAAAGAGTAATCCGCGCTGGGATATTGGCTAATTGGGCCAGGACATCAAAGCGGTAGGGTGCTGTGGATCCTTCCGCTATGTCTTTCGAAAGAACTCTGAAAAACCGAAGCTCTTTCTGTTTCTCCACAGGTTGCTTTGTGGAGGGCTTGGTTGGCTCTGCAGCGGGTCTTGGAGGAGTTACCACCGTTTCGCCATACTTTTTCAAATATGGCTGCCCTGAACGGGTTTCCGCCACTAGTTGACTGGGCTCTGCGGCCAGAACTATTGTCTCCTCTTCTGAGTCGGTCAGCGGGGGAATATCAGTTTCCGCTTCTCGAGAAGAGGCACACACCACGTTGCAGGATGAAGCCTTTTCTTTGCCTTTGGACTTCCTGCTGGTTACAGTAGTCCATTACTGGCCATCAATAAGGTCGGGATGAACCCACATGACTTCTCCCTGAGGTGTGGGAACAGGTACCAAGCCCTTTTCTTGCTGCTGGTGCGGGTCTGTGTTGACCATTCTCAGCTCTCCTCTTGGGATAGGGACTATTCCAGAGGGTGTTGGGGGTTGCCTTCCAAATTGGAGGACTGACGTCATATTAGCCGTCACCTTCTTCTGCTCTGGTCGGAGTTTCAATACCTCCGCGTCAATCAGGGCCTGAAGGATGTCCTTGAAGACATAACAGCTCTTGGTAGGGTGTCCCAACATCCTGTGGTACATGCAGTAGCTGGGATTGTTGGTTTTACCGACTTCCTCAGGGCGCCTAGCTTCAGGAAGCTTCAGTCGATTGCTCTTGTTGAGTAATTTGAAGAGCGAGTCGACATGTTCATCCTTGAAGGAATACTGCTTGTTGGCCCGTGGTTGGCTTGAAGAGCCACTTCCCTTAACCGGTTGAGGTTTGACAGGGGACTTGGTCTCTACTGCCAAGTTATCCTTCCTTTTGGCTTGGAGGGATGTGTCTGGCGCACGCCTCGTTGACCTTTCAGGCCTGGGTTTGTTTTCTTCCGCTCTGACGCGGGTGACAATCTCCTCAGCCTGTTCACCTTGTTAGACTAATTGTTTCCAGGTACGGCTTTCAGCAACTCCTATTTGAGTAAGGAGTGAGGTTTGGAGATTGTGGTGGCATGTTTCCACCAGGGTAACCTGGGTCATACCGCTCGGACATCGGAGTGCCACGTTCCGAAATCTTTCCACGAAAGACTTAACGGACTCTCCCTTTCGCTGCTTGGTGGCTAAAAGGGTAGGCATGTTGACCTCCGAGTCATCTTCAAAGAAGCGTGTTAAGAAAAGCTTCTCCAAATCACCCCAGTTCTTGATGGAACCTTCGGGGAGCTTCATGAACCATTCAAAGGCCAGCCCTTTTAGGGTGCCGATGAATAAACGCGCCAGGATGGCATCGTTATCTACCACATTCCCAGTTTGGGACTTGAAATAGTAGATGTGTTGGTTCGGTGAACCTTTCCCATCAAATGCTTGGAGGGTTGGAGCCTTGAACTTAGGCGGGTATGGAACCAGGTCCCATTCGGCTGGATATGGGCGGACCACTCCTGCTTCTTGGAGACCTTTCCGATTGGTAAGGGCTTCAAGGCGCTGCTCCAACTGATTCATTCTTTTAGAATGAACCTTTCCCTGGTCTTGATCGCTCTTCTCCTGTGACGAGGATTTAGATGAACCAGAGGTAGGTTGCTCTTTCTTCTCGGAGTGTTCGGAAGATGAGCTTTCTCCCTCTTTTTGTTTGCCCTTAGACTTTCTAGGGGGAGATTTCCTCCTGTCTTCGAGCAACTGTGTGAGCATCTGCTTGAGAGAGTCGATGGATTCTTGCTGAGCACGAATCATCTCAAGTTGTTCCTTCTGGACCTGGGCTTGCAGCTCCAGGCGCTTAGCGGTCTCCTCAGGAGTGCTCGTCATGTATGTGAAGGCCTCTTTCTCTATAGAAGAGTTTGAGGCCTGCGACTCTGCAATGGCAGGGTGTGAGTCGTTAACCTCAATGCCCCAGGCTAGGGCATTGTAGTTAATCGGGGGGATGGCCCCGGTCCGGGTGCGAGTGTGTCGGTACACTCCTTCCGGTTCAGAGTCAGACTCGTCGGAGCTGACTACAGGCTATTTTCCCCTGCTCCTGCTCGTCATGTTAGCAGTGAGCTCAGGATACTCAGTGTCAGAGAAGATTCTCTGCCTGTAAGAGCGTCTTCTTTTGGCTGCTGGGGGAATCAGGGTCAGCTGTCTAACTAAGAACTGCTGGTTCACGCCTGAACCGCAACGGCAGTCAGAGACATTGAAGATGAGCCGTTGGCAGTAACATGATGAAGTGGTTTGATTGGCACTTCTTTTCTTTGTCAAGTAATCCCTTAGATCCATGGGAAGAGGATCGAAGAGATTAGCCTCGCAACTTCGAGGGCGGGAGGCATCCTTGCGCTGTATAGCTTGGACGCAGGATTCAGAGACGCGGTTCTCGCGTCGCAGCTTTAGGACGTGTGCCTGGCGTCTCTGCTGAGAGGAGACGCGGATGTCGCGTTGCTGCTTGGTGCGTCGGGGCAGGGACACTTGAGAGAAAGTGAGCTGCTGGGCCCTACGCCTAAGGGCGCGTGCCTCTTGTACTTAACGAGGCGCGCAGGCTTCGCCTTCGCGTTTGGTGAGTTGGACTTCAGAGGACCTAATTTGGGGAGTCTCGCGTTTGGGCCGCCAAACGCGGACTTCGCGTGCTGGACGTGGCGCGGCCAAGGCGCCGGATTGAACTTTGCGTCCTGCCTCCGTTGGACAATCAGAAGTTCCAACTTGCAGTTGACGCGCACGACTCCTCTGTCGACGCTCAGCATTTCGGTTGCGTTGTGGAGGTGGAGAGAAACTAACGACGACTTGGTGCTGAGAGAGAGGGTGGACTGGCTGGACACTAGAGATTTTGACCACGCGGGTCTCCGAGAGACGCTGACGCGTGTGTCCCGCATGGCGCGGTTGGTCGCAACGACAGTTGTGCCTGAGACCACGCGGGCCTCCTGAGAGACGTTGGCGCGTGTATCCTGCTTGGCACAGTTGACTGCGACACCCTTTGCAGCAGCGGCGCCCAAGAGAGCCTCAGATCGGACTTCGGGGCCATTTCCAATCGAGACCCTGCGGCAGACGCGGGTCCTTGGGCTCTTGGAGCCGAAAGAGAGAAACTCTTCATACTTTGCCTGGTCGAACTCGACAACGAGCGATTCGACCATCTTCCCTTTATGGAGGACGTCACCTTGCGCCACGATTTGTTCGTCAGTGATAAATGTAGTCCCCAGCAGAGTCGCCATCTCTTGTATGCGTCGGAAAAGGAGGATTCAATTGTAAAATTCCTTTGATTGGATAGAAGATTACAACAGATCGGTCTTTCGATTACAAGGGAGGGAGGATGTTGAGTCTTGAATCCTCCCTTTGTTTAAGGCTGGGTTCTTCAAGTGGCGATGGAGAGTGAATCTTGTTCTCCATTGACCGGGTGACCATCGAGACCTTCCAGGGATCTCCTCTTCAGATGGTAGATGGAGTAACTCAGCTCTATCTACCAAAACTCCAAAGAGAAGGTAGGCAACGAGCAACTTGAACACAGCAAGTTCTCTGAAGGGTTTAACTCTCTCTCTTTTCTCTCAGAGCTCTTTTCTTCCAGAAGTCCTCTGACCGAAAATTCGACTGTCAATCTCCTCTCTTCAATTCGTCCCAAAATCCGACCCCTTCTTCATAGCGACGGGGCTATTTATAGAGGTTTTAGGGGCGTACGTGCCTCCTAAAAATACTCCATAATGGGGGCTAATTTTCCCCGTTATGTGGGCCGTGTTGGCCCGAAACCGGGACGGTTACAACTGAGACGCGGGTGTCAGCCCACGCGCCTTGGAGCTGTTGAGACGCGGCTGTTGAGCCTCGCGCCTTGGTGCTGCTGAGACGCGGCTATTGAGCCTCGCGCCTTGGTGCTGCTGAGACGCGGGTTTTGACCCTCGTGCCTTGGTGCTGCTGAGACGCGGGTTTCGACCCTCGCGTCTAGAACTTGGAATTCTACTTTTTAATGGCTTGTCTTTTGGTGATTTTTAGACAGCCTACAATAGGTTCGAAGCTCCTTCACACACGTTTTTGCACACATCTTATTTCCAAAAATATTTCCTATAATATGTACAAAATATTTTTGTATATAATCTTCTGCCTACAAACTCATATTTATGTTTTATATAAATCTCTATTCAAAACTACTTTGTTTTATTTTAAATTTCCCTCAAAAATCTATTTATGTTTTGACTTTTGACCTGAGCCGGTCGACCGATCGGCCGACCGACCCTGTGTCAGGTCAAGCCGGTCGACCGACCCATTCGACCGAGGTTCTGGCAGCAGTGCGTATCCGTGTGCACGTTTCACGGTCGACCAAAACCTGCATGACGTAAGACTTTAGCTCTCTGTATTTTTCGGTCGACCGGACGGTCGACCGAGAGCTGGCAACGGCTCTTATTTTTGTACTTCGGTCGACCGACCGGTCGACCGAGAAAGCTGTTTGAACAGTAACGGCAAGTTTTCTGAGCTGTTTAATTTTTGTCTTTTTCTCTCTTAAAAAGGGTTTAAATGATATTTACTGATCCTAATACTTTCCAATTGACCTTAAGTGAGTTTTATCTTTAAACCCTAGCCCTCTACTATAAATAGGGGTGTTTAGGGAGAAGTTAATTACTAGAAAAATTAGCAAAATTTTCACAAGTTTAAGGCATTCAAAAGAGCTTGGTTTCTTGGTTTTTGTGCTGAAATTCTCTCACATTTTCTGAAGTGTTTTCAAGAACTCTCTGATTTCTTTTTCTTTTCTCCTTACACACAAGAGCTTCATTCCCACTCATTGTTCTACAAGAATTTTTGTAAGGGAAGAGAGTTTTGCAAAAGAGAGTTTGTGGTCTTTTGACTACCAAGAGAGAACTTGTACTTGAGATTGTGGAGTTGGGTACTCCGGTGTATTTGTAACATCTTTGTGAAGTTATAGTGGTTAGAAATCCTTCTGGGGAAGGCGGGGACGTAGAGCTGGGTGCTCGAACCTCGGAAAAATTCTCGGTGCTTGCGTTTGGTTTACTTGCTCTTGCTTCTTGCTTTACTTTCATTGCTCTTATTACTTGCTCTCTATTTTCATTGCAATATTCACTTGTTTTCATTCATCTTGTCAATCATAGTCCCATACAACAAGATTGCATTGTGCACCTCCAACTCATATCCAGAGGAATCACGAGGAAGGAGTTCAGAGCCCTTCACGGGGAATCCGGCTTCAAGTCTTGTTTTGGGAGATTGTTGCATCATATTTTTTATTTGTGCATTGATTAGCATTATCACCTATTCACCCCCCCTCTAGGTGATTTTCAATTGGTATCAGAGCTTGGACTCTAGGTTTGGCTTAACATCCTTAGAGAGATCCTTAAAATTTGCTAATCAACATTTGCATTCCATTTGTCATTCACTAGTAAACATGGCCGATAACATCAAAACCCCTCCTAAATTTGATGGACTCAACTTCCCTATTTGGAAGGTTAGGATGACTATCTTTTTGCAATCTTTAGGTAGCTTAGTAGCTAAATCCTTGACCAAACCCTATGTTGTACCTGATGGTGATGAAAGCACTTGGACCGAATTTTCCTTTAGAGAATATGAGGCTAACTCAAAGGCCCAAAATTCCCTCCTAACCGCCTTGAATGAGGATGACCTTACACGGGTAATTCATTGCCAATCCGCCTATGAGATTTGGCAACACTTTTGGTCACACACGAGGGGACATCACAAGTCAAGAGAGCTAAGATAGATCTCTTGAGGTCCCAATATGAATCTTTTAAAATGATTGATGATGAATCCATTGATTGCATGATTACAAGGTTTACTAAAATCACCAATGCTCTTTCTTCTTTAGGTGATGATATTTTCAATGATCAAAAGGTGCGGAAAGTGATTTGGGCTCTTCCTTCATCATGGGAGATAAAGGCCACCACCTTGAAAGAATTGAACGAAAAGGATGAAATGGACCTCATTAGTCTCATTGGGACTTAAAAACCCATGAGATGGAAAAGAAGGCAAGAGAAGAGGCCGCTCCGCTAAAGAAGAAGTCCATAGCCTTCAAGTCTTCATCCACTCTTGAGGACGATGAAGAAGATGAAGAAGAAGATGAGGAGCTCTCCTTTCTTGTGCGAAATGTCAAAAGGATGTACCGGAAGAACAAGCTCAACTTCCGAAGAAAATTTGAAGGTAAAGAGGAGAGAAGAATTATTTTCTACAATTGCCGAAAGCCCGAACATATCATGACGGATTGCCCGGAGTTCAAGAAGAAGATGACTTCCTCCTTCAAGCCAAAGAAGCCGGTTGAAAAGAAAGCCTACAAAGCGACATGGGATTCGGAAAGCGAACCGAAGACGAGGTGGACACGGCGAACATGTGTTTCATGGCAAACACACCAAAGGTAACCCTACAACCTCTTGATGAAGATGATGAATTAAGCAAAGAAGTTATTGTACATGCTTTTGTTGAACTCTCCGAAACCTATGATAATAAAAAGATTGAATGCTCTAAATTAGAAAAGGAAGTTGCTTTTCTTAAAAATCAACTTGCTATTATTTCTAGAGAAAAGATGAAATTTCCTCAAATCTCATTTCTACTCAAAATGAATTTAGTGCTTACAAAGTTGCATGTAAAGTAAAATTTCCTAAGATTGATGAAAAAGAAATTTCTTCTCTAAAAACTAGAATTGTAGACTTTGAAAAGGTTTTGAAGGATTGTGCTTTTAACACTAAGAAAATTGAAGAAATGTTTTCTAAAAAGCACACCTCTCATGCTAAAGATTCTCATGTTAAGATTCCTCATGCTCACACTTCACACCACACTCATGCTAAATCCACACATGCTCACAAGTCTCACACTCACTATGCTTTTAGATATGGTAGAGTGTATAAATGTACTTATTATGGTAAAAATGGACATTTGGCTAAGTTTTGTTATGACCAAGTAAATAGATCAAATAATCTTGTTTGGGTTCATGGCACTAACTTCTTAGGACCCAAGAAAATGTGGGTACCAAAATCAAGTCCTAAATTATTTGATGTAGGTACACACCAAGACTCCAAGACGTAAGGAGCGGTGGTACCTTGATAGTGGTTGTTCAAGACACATGACATGGGACATCAATAACTTTACAACCCTATCAAGGTACATGGAAGGTGGCACCGTCACCTTCGGGGATGACTCCAAGGGAACTATCATCGGTATAGGTAACATTCAAATTGGTGCATCTCCTATTATAGAAAATGTAGCTCTTGTTGATGGTTTGAAGCATAACTTGCTTAGTATTAGTCAACCTTGTGACCGTGGACTTAAAGTTATTTTGATGATTCTTCTTGCAAGATTTTTGATGTTAAAACCAATAATTGTATTCTCACCGATTTTCGTGACAATAATGTTTATATCATTGACATGCTTAATTTAGATTGTTCTACTAAATGCTTGAATGCTTTTGATGAAAATTCTTGGCTTTGGCATAAAAGATTAGGACATGCATCTTTTGACCATCTTTCTAGGATTAATTCTAAGGAATTGGTGAAGGGTATACCTTGCTTGAAGTTTGAGAAAGACCGCATTTGTGGTGCGTGCCAACTTAGAAAACAAACCAAGTCTTCCTTCAAACCAATCAAGGATATCATGTCAACTAGACCATTAGAATTAATTCATATGGATCTTTTTGGACCAACTAAAACTAAAAGCTTAAATGGTAGTAGATTTGCATTTGTTTTAGTTGATGATTTTTCCCGTTTCACTTGGGTTTTCTTTTGGAACACAAAGATCAAACTTTTTCTCATTTCAAAATTTTTCGAAAAAGGGTTGAAAAAGAAAAAGGTTTTTTCGATTTTGAAAATAAGGAGTGATAGAGGTGGTGAGTTTGTTAACCAACTCTTCATGACTTATTGTGATGAAAAGGGAATCAAGCATGAAATGTCATGTCCTAGGACTCCACAACAAAATGGAGTTGTAGAAAGGAAAAATAGAATACTTCAAGAGATGGCTAGGACCATGATAAGTGAATATGACCTCCCTCAATATTTATGGGCCGAGGCCGTAAACACCGCATGCTATATTTCAAATCGTATTTATTTGTGTAAAAATTCTTCCAAAACATCTTTTGAAATGTATCATTCTAGAAAACCTAATGTTGCTTATTTCAAAGTTTTTGGATGCAAGTGTTTTGTTTTGAATACTAAAGATAACTTGGGTAAATTTGATGCTAAGGCTTATGAAGCAATCTTTGTTGGATATTCTTCTACTAGCAAAGCTTATAGAGTATTCAATAGATCTTCACTTACCATTGAAGAATCCATGCATGTTAAATTTGAAGAATCTAATGTGGTTGTTGAGAATGTTGTAGAGATTGACCCATTAGGTGAAGACATGGAGAGACTATCCTTGAAGGACTCACCCGCTCAAGATGATAAGCAAGAACCAATTGGTGACGTTCAAAAGGATAAAGAGGAAAGCTCTCAACCGCTTCCTAAAGATTGGAGATACGCTACAAACCACCCCAAGGAACTCATCTTAGGTGACGTCTCTAAAGGGGTAACAACTCGCTCCAAGCTCCATGACTTATGTGGTAACTTTGCTTTCATTTCTCATTTTGAACCCAAAAGCATCCTCGAAGCCGAGGCGGACTCATATTGGTTGCTAGCCATGCAAGAGGAACTCAATCAATTTGAGCGCAACCAAGTTTGGCACCTTATTCCTAGGCTCCACGATAGACCAATAATTGGTACTAAGTGGATCTTTAGAAACAAGATGGATGAGTCTGGTAATGTCATTAGGAATAAAGCTAGGTTAGTGGCCCAAGGTTACACTCAAGTTGAGGGAATTGAGTTTGAGGAGACCTTTGCACCCGTAGCACGGCTTGAAGCCATACGGATGACACTAGCTTTTACATCTTTTAAAAATTTTAAACTTTTTCAAATGGATGTGAAAAGTGCATTTTTGAATGGTTTTATAAATGAAGAAGTTTATGTTGAACAACCTCCCGGTTTTGTTGATCATGTTCATCCTAATTTTGTTTTTAAACTTGATAAAGCTTTGTATGGATTGAAACAAGCTCCAAGAGCTTGGTATGAAAGGCTTTCTAGTTTTCTCATTTCAAATGATTTTGTTAAAGGCAAAGTAGACACAACTCTTTTTACTAAGCATGTTGATAATGACTTTTTAATTGTGCAAATTTATGTTGATGATATAATTTTTAGATCTTCTAATGAGTTTTTATGCAAGGAGTTTGAAAAGGTTATGCAATGTGAGTTTGAAATGTCTTCCATGGGTGAATTGAATTTCTTTTTTGGACTCCAAATCAAGCAATTGCAAGATGGGAACTTCATATGTCAAGCCAAGTACGCAAAGGAACTCATAAAGAAGTTTGGACTTGAAGACTCTAAAGTTTGCAACACTCCCATGGCAACCACAACCAAGCTTGATAAGGATGACCAAGGTAAAAATGTTGATATTAAATTGTATAGAAGCATGATAGGTAGTCTTTTGTATTTGATGGCAAGTAGGCCGGACATAATGTTTAGTGTGTGTCTTTGTGCTAGATTTCAATCGTATCCCAAAGAGTCCCATCTTATTGCGGTAAAACGCATTATTCGTTATATTAAGGGCACAATTGGAATGGGTCTTTGGTATCCGAAAACTGGAGATTTCTCAATGACGAGTTATTCGGATGCCGACTATGCGGGTTGTAGAGTAGATAGAAAGAGTACTAGTGGGACATGTCAATTTCTTGGTAATTGTCTTATTTCATGGTCCTCTAGGAAACAAAATTCCGTAGCTCTCTCAACCGCCGAGGCGGAGTATGTTGCCGCGGGGGCTTGTTGTGCACAAGTCCTTTGGATGAAACATACTCTCCTTGATTATGATTTGCATTATAACCATATAAAAATATTTTGTGATAATACTAGTACTATACACATGACTAAGAATGCAAATCAACATAGTAAGACCAAGCACATTGAGATTAGATATCACTTTCTTAGAGATCATTTTGAGAAAGGAGATATAGATATTGATTATGTTTCTACGAATTTGCAACTTGCCGATATTTTCACTAAACCACTTGATTTTGCTAGATTTTCATTCATTTGTGGTGAACTTAATGTTTGTGTTATTGAATAAAAATGTTTTCTTAACCCTTTTTGATGTATGACAAAAAGGGGGAGAACGAGTTTATGTTCATATGGTTTTGGTTCCATATGAGTTTATATATGTTTTTAGTTTTTGATGTGTTTTCATGAATTCTTGGTGTTTATGGAGTTTAAGTATTTTGCAAGTGTTTTATATCTCATGGTGTTTATGGTTTTTGGTTTCATGATGTCTACTTGCAAATTACAAATTACATTGTTTTTCTTTGTTTAATGTAGCATAATTTGAGGGGGAGCTTTCTCCTCCCCTATATTTTTGTTTATAGCCTATTTGTTTTGTCATCATCAAAAAGGGGGAGATTGTTGGCCCAAAAGGTTACACTCTCCATTTGTTTAGAGTTTTGATGATAACAAAACAAATAAGAGCTATTTGGTACTAATTAGTTTGTTTAAGATAAGTTTCAGGTTAGTACCATATTTGGAGGCCATTACTTAGCTATTGCAAGAACTTCTAGGTTCATGAAGCAAAGAAAGGCGTTTTGCACATCAAGGAAGGAACATAGAAGAGAAGGCTCTAGCAAGACATTGCATGGCTCAAGACTTCAAGATTGCTCAAGATAATTCATTAGATTTATTTCTAGTTTTATAGTTTTGTTAAAGAATAGTGAATAGGTTCGAAGCTCTTTCACACACGTTTTTGCACACATCTTATTTCCAAAAATATTTCCTATAATATGTACAAAATATTTTTGTATACAATCTTCTGCCTACAAACTCATATTTATGTTTTATATAAATCTCTATTCAAAACTACTTTATTTTATTTTATATTTCCCTCAAAAATCTATTTATGTTTTGACTTTTGACCTGAGCCGGTCGACCGACCCTGTGTCAGGTCAAGCCGGTCGACCGACCCATTCGACCGAGGTTCTGGCAGCAGTGCGTATCCGTGTGCACGTTTCACGGTCGACCGGGCGGTCGACCGAAACCTGCCTGACTGTAAGACTTTAGCTCTCTGTATTTTTCGGTCGACCGGACGGTCGACCAAGAGCCGGCAACGGCTCTTATTTTTGTACTTCGGTCGACCGACCGGTCGACCGAGAGAGCCGTTTGAACAGTAACGGCTAGTTTTCTGAGCTGTTTAATTTTTGTCTTTTTCTCTCTTAAAAAAGGTTTAAATGATATTTACTGATCTTAATACTTTCCAATTGACCTTAAGTGAGTTTTATCTTTAAACCTTAGCCCTCTACTATAAATAGGGGTGTTTAGGGAGAAGTTAATTACTAGAAAAATTAGCAAAATTTTCACAAGTTTAAGGCATTCAAAAGAGCTTGGTTTCTTGGTTTTTGTGCTGAAATTCTCTCTCATTTTTTGAAGTGTTTTCAAGAACTCTCTGATTTCTTTTTCTTTTCTCCTTACACACAAGAGCTTCATTCCTACTCATTGTTCTACAAAGATTTTTGTGAGGGAAGAGAGTTTTGCAAAAGAGAGTTTGTGGTCTTTTGACTACCAAGAGAGAACTTGTACTTGAGATTGTGGAGTTGGATACTCCGGTGTATTTGTAACATCTTTGTGAAGTTATAGTGGTTAGAAATCCTTCTGGGGAAGGCGGGGACGTAGAGCTGGGTGCTCGAACCTTGGAAAAATTCTCGGTGTTTGCGTTTGGTTTACTTGCTCTTGCTTTACTTTCATTGCTCTTATTACTTGCTCTCTATTTTCATTGCAATATTCACTTGTTTTCATTCATCTTGTCAATCATAGTCCCATACAACAAGATTGCATTGTGCACCTCCAACTCATATCCAGAGGAATCACGAGGAAGGAGTTCAGAGCCCTTCACAGGGAATCCGGCTTCTAGTCTTGTTTTGGGAGATTGTTGCATCATATTTTTTATTTGTGCATTGATTAGCATTATCACCGATTCACCCCCCTCTAGGTGATTTTCAGACCTTCCATATAGGAAAGTTCAACCCATCAAATTTGGGTGGGGACTTAATACTAGAGAAGTCGTGTGATGCCATGAAATAAGAGTGCAAAAACACGTAGCAAATGCAGCAAATGTAAATAGCAAAATGAAGGATCTCCCTAGGTGATTAAATCAAAAACTAGGGTTAGGCTCTGATATCAATTATAAATCACCTAGATGGGGGTGAATTGGTGATGGCTATAGGTTTATGACAAATAATGCAAAATAAAAATAATTGCTAGTAATAAGCAAATACAACGCAAAAGATACTTGCAATAGAGTAAACAATAGTAGCATGCAAGAATAGAGAAAGTTGAGTTAAGAAATAAAGAGAAAGCAATCACAAACACAAGGATTTATTTCATGGTTCGAGCCACTGCTCTACGTTCCCGCCTTCACCACAATGAAAGATTTTCACTTAATTAATCTCGCGAGATTGCCAACCCTTACACGTTCCCACAAGAACTCAATGGACTTGCAAGTCCCTCTCTTGGTGCCGTAACACCTACAATCAAGTACTTTAGTTCACTTAAGGCCGCAGCCTCTACAACTTCACAAATACAAGAAATTGGTGATCTTCTTGATCACAGAAGCCCATAAACACAATCTTATAACTAAGTTAGAGTAGATGAAGCACTTTGAGATTGTGTGGTGAGAAAAGATTGTGTAGATGTGAAGGAAAGCTCAATCAAAAACAAGGATGTGGACTTTTAAGCTCAATATGAAAATCTTTTGAGTAAAAAGGTTTTGATCACATAATCTTGCTCCAAGGTGTTCTAAAATCTTTCTCAACTGCTTCCAAGGTTTTTCTACAGTCCCTCTATTTATAGGGGATGAAACATGTAGAGAAAACCCAAAAGAGCCATTGGGATGTGACCTAGAAAAAGATAAAACAGAAACTAGCCATTGGGAAAGAATCTACAGAAAAATTCTATCGGCGATCGGTCAGTCGACCGCCAACGGTCAAAAATCTAACCATTGGGGTTAGCGGCCGACCGTGATCCAACAGAGACAAGGTGTCTCAGTCGGTCGACCGGTCAGTCGACCGATGTGCACACCAATGCAAGTTAAGTCCTGTGCAAAATGGTCGATCGCTTGGTCGACCAACAGAGCAATTTAGCTCTTCCATCGGTCGATCGCTTGGTCGATCGACAGAGCAAATTACTCTGTCGACGGTCGACCGGTCGATCGACCCACTCAGGGTCAAAGTCAGAGTTTTGAAAACATTTTGAAATCCATCCTTTTTCTGATAAAATATATTTTGATCACAAATACAAAACAGAGTTCTTGTATCATAATAGGTCAAGTGTGTGATCAGAAATCATCACAAAAACTAGGTAGAATAATATTTTGTGAAAATAACTCTTCTAAATGAAAAATGATTTTTCTGAAACCCATTTTTGTAATCTAAATAGAAAAACATGTTGAAGTCTTTTCAAAAACTTTTGGACATATGAGTGAAATATTACGTGTGTGTGAATCTCAAGAGATATCTAACTTCCTAACTTGGTTTTAACAAGACTATAAATCCTATACTAGAAATAAAAAAAGTAGAAATCTTCTATAGCCTTTACTTCTTTGCGATCTTGATCCTTGAACTTAGTGAATCCTTTGTATATGTCTTCTTGATGCTTAGACTTTTGGATCAATATCTTTATGGTTCCAAAACGTTGTGAGTCTTATTGAAGATGGCAAATGCAGTAATGAAAATCTTGAAACTTATTTAGATGAAATTATTAGAAAACATAACTTCATATATTTTGTTATCATCAAAACTAAGGAAATGGCCTTTGGGCCAACAGAACTCTGATGATGTTCCTTGTTGAGCCTGACATTTCTAGTATGACCATTAATTTTAATATGCCAAAATATTGCTTGTGTATATCCTAATTTATTCAGCAATGCCTTATTGTGATGAAATAAAATTTATAACTAGCATCATGAAAAAAGAGGAAAGAAAGTATGTTCACCTAAGACTGCGTTGGAGCACAAAAGGCTGTCCAGTTGGTTCATGGGGTAATAATTTCAACAATTACTTTGGCGTACTAGAAAGACAATACGATATTTGGAACATATATTATGATTGGAAAAGTCAGTCATGGAGTTCATTCAGTGCTACATAGAGGGAACTTCAGGTATATGACTTAACATCTTTAAATAAATATTAATTAAAAAGTTAAAACCTAATCATGATATGATACATCACATTTTAATGTTGTCTTTATGCTATATATTTAAGAATTTTTGCACTGTTATTTATTTCGTTACTTTATTTTTTGGACATGTACTGTATGTATGCAACTTTACTTTATTATGGATGATTATTTCAATGCTTGGAAACATGTCTTCACAAAAATATGTTAAGGCATTAGGTCAATGGAGTCATGAATTAAGATCATGACATTTTGAGCCCTATGACAATGACTTCGACCAGTTCTATTATCTTCCCACTAGAGTGGATCCCCTTTATTTTGCAGATTTGATAACATATTGAAATATTGACCATTTCAAGGTAATTTATCATGTATTAAATAGATTTAATGTGTTATAAATACTATTTACACAATATTTTGAATGGCTGTAGAAAAAGTCAAAGATTTCTCAAGAAAATCGATCAAAGAATGAGCCAGATCATTTGTTGGGATCTATGTCCATGGCGAACCTAGAGTATTACATGGTGAGAAACTATATTGGTTCTTTATCTACTTTTCAGCTATCATGATTTAAAAATTTTAAAATAAAATGGAATACTAAGAGGTTATATTTTTATATATAAACAGGTAAAGAAGACAGGCGGTCCAGTAACTATTGATAAAGTGACTAAAGAGGCGTATATGCCTCAAAAAAAACAAAGGAAGGGGAAGGAGAATGCAGAGAAAGATGCAGAGAGAGAAGCTAAAGCAAATATAGTCACAAATAGTATCTTATATCATAATTATACTAGAGTTTAAAAAATTAATCAATTATATTAGACACATTATGATATGGGTTTTATGTTATAGGCTGCTCTCGCCCAAGAGGTTACTCAAGCAACCCTTCAATTCCAGAGTCAAGGAACGACTACCAGATGATATACAAGATCGCTGCATCAAAGCCGTTTTTGGGAATACGAACAAATACCAGAGTAGATTAATGAGCATAGGAGCCTGAAAGCCAATAAATACGACCATTGCTGCAGAAGCACAATATGTACAGAGGGCAGAGGAGGTGTTGATCGGGTTGCAAATCCAACTCAGTCAAATGAGAGACTTCATTTTTTCTACTCTTTCTCCTGGGATGCGTGAGAAATTTGAATAAGCTTTTCCTAAGAAGGTTAGAGAATTCTTCCACTTAAGTTTTGATAAATAAAAAAATTATTAGAAAAAGTTTTATATGCAATCTACAAAGTCCATTCATCTTAGAATACCCATATATATCATGTATATATATCGTACATATTACTTAGTATTTTCTAGTTAGCCTTTTTCAAAGCATAAATTAATACTACCATTAGTTTTATTTAATTACCTTTTAAATTGATTTTTATAGGGAGTCAATACGCTATCGAAAGTTGAAACTTCGAGTGTTGGAATGTCAGAGGCAAGAGAGAATAAAGATGAAGATGCAGTTGGTCTTTGATTGGAGGCTTTTGAAAAATATAAACTTTGACATTGAGAGATTCAGAGATTACAATTTATTTTTATGTTTTTACTTTTAGTTGGTGAGAGTTCAAAGATATACAACTTTGAATTTCATATGTGAAAATGGATCCAAGTTTTTTTTTATAGTTATCTTGTTCTAGATATTAAATGTGTAGATGGTGATCTATAAGTTCCTTTATATGTTAATGAAATGTATCGAGACTTTTCTTTTGGTATTCAAAAGTGTTAACAAGGTATTGATTATAACTTTATTTATATTTGAGACTATACAAGTATTTGTAATATGTTTGTTATGAGTTGTTGTAATATATTTGTCATGATATTAATGTATAAATGTAAAAAAATATTAGTGAAATATTTATTGTCAAAATATTGGTTGAGAATAACATTCCAGACAAATATTTCTGTTAAGGAAGAGAGTTCTTGACAGATTTTTGACATGGAGTTGTATATCAAATAATGGTTGAGATTATCTTTCTCGACGATGTTTTTAGTCAGAAATAACATTCCTGACAAATATATTCTGGACAAAATAGATTGTCAGAAATAACTATTCCCAACAAAAATAATCTTTCTGAAATATTCCATCAGGAGTACTCACAGAAATCCATATTCCTGATCGAATATCATTCATGACAAATATTTGGTCGAGAATGTGCACATTAGCGATGAGAGTTTTTTCGAGAAAATATTCCCGACCAATGTATGTCAGGAATATATATTCCTGACAAATTTCCAGTTACTCTCAACAAACAATATGGTCAGGAATATGCCTATTTCCTATAGATGAAGATTTTGCAGAGTGCATGGCTTATGCATCCATCATTGTTGAATGCTAGTTTTGGTCACGGTTACATTAGAATTGGAGTTTTTTTAGAGCATGTAACATTGTGATTAGTCTACAATTCTGCATTATGATATCGCATTTCCCTACTGATTTATGAATAAAATGTCGGTCTAAACCGTATTTTGGTCTCTCTTGTAGATAATCAAGACAAGGAGGGCAAAAGGGTAATAAGGGCTTAATTAAACCCATTTTCGGGTAATTAATTCCGGATTTCTTTGAGGCCAAGTAAGGGAGCTTCTAGAATATGCATTAAACCTAGATCCTTGTGCACGTCAGACGAATATCCGGACAAAAATATCAGAATCCGAATATACCAAGAAGGTCTTCGAAGCCAGGAGAAGTTCCTCGCCAAAACCAGGGACCTAAGTCCCTGGTTTTGCTGCGGAAACGCGACAAATGCCACGTTTCTGCGGCAATGTGGTGGGCCTACGCGTCGATTTTCGACGCGTGGGCTCGTCTCGTCTTTTAGAATCCCTTTTCGCCTATATATACCCCTGCAGAGGCCCGGAACACGAGCAGATTTAGATTTATGCTAGATCTTCTCTCTTCTAGTTGTAGATTAGGATTTTCTTCTTTTATTTTGTAGTTTCATTTCCTTGTTAGATTTTGTAGTAGGGCAGAGAGATTCAGAGAGAGATAGAGAGATATTGATGTAATAGATGGTGACAATCTATGTAAAGGTGCCTCCTTTCTTCTCTATTGTAATCTTCTCCATCTTCTACATGACGTTTAGCCAGATTTTCTTCTATGTAACTAACTACTAACCACTTACTTGGTAATCCACATGAAACTAAAAAACTTTACAAGGCCTTGCTCTTGCAAGAGCCATTGATGTCTCATGATGATGGGTTCTAACATCTAACTTGCTAATCAAGCTAACTCTCTCTTATTTCATGCTTACTTCTAATGGTTTGGATGATCTAATGTTTGTATTAGCTTGCTCTTGATGCAAGTTTGAATGTAAAGAACTATCTTATTTGTCATGCTTTGTATCGTCTCTTGAAACCAAGGATTAGTGATGGTCAAGGATCTATGTGAGGCAACTATCACTAAGAGGTTAGCATGTTAGTGGAGTAATTAGTAGTTAGAAACCATGAGATTTCTTTCATAGTATTCCTCATTCTTTTTACTTTGATTTAAGAATCATTTTCAAAATCTTTTTATCATTTTCTTATCGATGTTTTCACCAACTTTTTAGTTCACATTTGTTTCATCTTCTTTTTGTTTTCTAAATCACTTCTCCTTGTTTTCACATCACCGTTTTCATTGCCTTCTCCACCTATCACTTTAATATTCCTTTTTTTTTTCTTTTTCTCATTCTTTTACAAAGAAGAACTTGTTAACAACCAATGTGAATAAAAACTGTTAATGCTTCTATCGCCTCCCGTCCCTATGAATTCGACCTGTTGAGCCAATGCTATAACGAAAGTATCAAGGGAACATTAGCACACATAAGCTTTTATATTGAATTCATATTACACATTTTCAAGTGCTTGTTCCGTCCCGATCAAAATTTTGGCGTCGTTGTCGGGGATGGGAATGGTTTTGATTTCACGTTTTTATTAACATTTTTTTCTCTGTTTTGGTGTGCAGGACAATCTTTACAGGAGCTTAACATTGCAGAACAAATAATAGCTTTGCATCTCCTTGCTCTAGAAAGCAGGGACCCAGCTTCTAAAGAAAAGCCGCGCAAACGCGACATTTGCCGCGCAAACGCCGCTATTTTGTGATCATTGTGTATCTTGTTGTGCTGGGATGTGTTCATTGTAATAGCTAGTGGATCTGTACTATTACTTTCCTTCTTTGATTGCCTACACATTGCAATAATTAAAGAACTAAAATACGATAATTGGATATTTTTAAAACGGTTTAGACATTTGCATTTAGGCACGTGTCAATTCAATTCCAATATACTGTATTTTTGTTCTATTGTTGTGATGTGGACTGAGGTGTACATATGGCATTGCATATAGCATAGGACAAACACGTAGGTGATTTACTTACTTTGTGTTATATTCTTGTCTATATTGCATACTTGCACGAATTGAATTTAAGGGCATAACCCAATACAAGAAAAAGTGGGGATTTCATTACCCTTCCGTAACCCAAAAACTTCCTCCCCACTCGCACAACCCAAGCCTAAATTAAATTTGATAGACGTTGGCCCCTAGGGACATCTCGGACTCATTAAGAGATTGACCGAGGGTGAAACTTATTTTGAATCTTACTCTTATGAAATCGGTGTCTAAGGTTGGAGATTAAGAGGTTACGCCTTGAAGATACTGTGATTTGGCGTAATTAAGGCTCATTGCTTATGCATGGATACTTTCCACCGTATTTTGCCCCTACGTGGCTAATTAGCTTGTGGTCTGATTCATACAACAACCTCCCTCGGGTAATCGACCAGTTAGGAGTCGTCTAGGTCAACCTTAGTATAGGTTTGGTTTTTATTTTCTTTTTTGTTTGTTGTTTGTTTTTTCTTTCTGTTTGTGATTGTTTATGAAATAGAATTTAACAACAATAATTCTTTCAATCCTAATACGAATCCATATTTCACATCGACCCCATTTGATTCAGATAATTCTAACCCGACTTTTTACAATATGAACCAATCAAATACACCGGGATGGCCTTATTCGAATCAATACAACCCATACCCTAAATCTTATGACTATAATTTCCAAAATAATTTCAACTCTTCATAGAGTCAATGGGGATTCACCTTCCCCAAGTCAAATTTTCAACCACCTTGTCCACAATCTCCACAATATTCATTTTCAAATTTTGCTTCCTATACTCCTTTTCTAGAACCACCATGTGAAGAAAAATCCGAGCTAGAAAAGAGTATAGATGCCAACCTGCAAGAGGCCGAGTGACAATTTCAGAAAATATTGGCCTCTTCAATTTCACAATATTTTCTAGAGTCTTACTCAGTTCCACCTCCTCATAATGAACAACCATCTGCCCTGGAAATAAGTAAGGAACTCTTGCGTGAGCTCGAGCCACAATCTCAAAACAGTTGGACTCACACTCTTCACAAATTTTCCAAAACCAAGATTCCTACACTCCCTTTCTATAACATTCACTTGAAGAAATATCACATCTAGAAAAGAGTATATAAATCTTGCAGGAGTCCGCACTACAATTTCAAAAATCTTCTTCTCAGTCTATCGATTGGTTGGAAACAAAATTGAGTCAATTGGTCAAAATTTATAAGAATGAAGAAACTCTCTCTTATCAACTTTTGATCAATCCATATATCTCTAATTCTATCGATTTGACCCAGGACTCTTGTTGTTTTGAAAACCAAGATCCCTACACTCTTTTTCTAGAGCATCCACTTGAAGAAACATCACAACTAGAAAAAAGCATAAAAATCTTACAGGAGTCTGCGCTACAATTTCAAAAATCTTCTGCTCAGTCTATCAATAGGTTGGAGACACAATTGAATAAATTGGTCAACATTTATAGGAATGAGGAAACTCTCTCTTATCAATCTTTGAATAATTCAGATATCTCTAAGTCTATTGATCTGAACCAGGATTCTTGTTATTTAGGGAATCAAGATTCAATTTCAGCACACCCATCTGAACTTGACCAAACTTCAAATGTTGAAAATTTCATTGACATTTTGGCAAGTTATCTTTTTCCTGAGATTGAACTTGAGCATGAATATGATCCTGAATCTCAACTTGGTAATTCAATTTCACTGCATGACTCCATAATGACTGAGGTGTTTTTATCTGATTTCAGGCCTTTTCCCAATTTAGTATTGGATCCTGTGCCAGTCCATCGTGAAATTGAATCACCAATCTCTTATGATCATCATATTGAACTTGACCAATTTTATACTTATGAAAGTCCCATTGACAAATTGGCAAGTTCTCATTTTTATGAAATTGAACTTAATGAGGAATGTGATCTAGATTCTCAAATTTGTGATCCAGTTCAAATTCCTGAATAAATATTGACTCCTATTTTGTTACCCAACTTGAGCAACATTTTAGAGTCAATTTTAGTTCCCATACCAGTTATTCTTGAACTGGAATCACCTACCTTAGGAAGTCACATTCCATCATGGGGAAATGAATGTGGACTTGAGTTTCAACTTCTTAATTTGGACCCACTTCCTAAATCAATCTCGACTCCTGAAACTTTACTTGACTTAAGTCAAGTTCCTGAGTCAGTAGTCGTTCCTGTGCTTCCTGAGTCCAAATCAATCATTCCATCTTTTCATACTCTATTTTGGGACAAGGTGTTGACAATAATGACTCTGAAATCATTTTGAAAATTTGAAATTAGATGGGGTAAAATTCATAATAAAAATAATAAATCTATACATCATTTTAGTAGATTGTATTATAGAGTTTCTAGTGGGTTCCTCCGGACTCCACGCAAATTAGATTGGGCCGCATTTCGTGGACCAATCAGACCACCAGCAGAACCACCACCTTGAGGTGATTTTCCTTCCCTCTCTATATGTTTCATGCATACATACATCAGGATGCATTGAGAATAATGCATGAGATAAGTGTGGGAGAGGGTTTACTAACATAGAGTTTTTAGATTTTCTTTCTTTTACACTTCTTTTAGGATATTCTTAGAATTTTCCCTTTGTATAGAATTTTTCTCTTTCTTTAAAAACTTTTTTAAATAAGAGACAATATTTTGATCTATTTTAAAAGGAAATTAAGATGATCTTAGAAATTAAGAAAATCTTAATTATGACATCTTAAACCTAGTCGAAATAATGGATCTTGTTTAAGATTATAGGCTAAGTAAGATAAATTGGAGAGATAATTTTATCTTAAAATTTTTGCCTTAGATAGTATGCACTTACACTTACACATTTTTGGGATAGAAACAAAGATCTAAAATGCCATAAAGCAAAAATAAATAAAAATAAAACATATATATGCTATAAATAAATGAAATAATTACTTATTAAGCTGGATATCTATGCCTCAAGAAGCATGATTATTCACACCTAACGGTGATCATAAGAAACAAATAATCCCTCTTAGTTTTGTGGCATAGTTTACTCGAGTCCTTAAACCTGAGGGATGTTTTCTCATCTGGTGCCCTAAGAACCGTTCGGTCTGGGAGTCATCGGTTAAAAGCTCACTACCTGGGTGAACTAGAAAGCTTAAGAAAACTAAGGGAAGAAAAAAAGAGAAAAAGAAAAAATATATATATAAATAAATGGCTTGATGATTAGAGTTGAAATCTCAGAAATCTTCACGGTCACAAAGTGCATATTATCTAAGTTTTATGAAGAATAAAATATTCAATCCAATTTTGATATCTTACCTTAATTGATGACAAGATCTTACATATAGATTAAGTTTAAGAAAGAATAATTTTTGGTGGACTTATGATCTTAGATCGCTTATATTTTCGCAAAAATATTTCTTAAAATTGTCTCTCTTTCAAAATGCGTTTTCAAAATACTAACATATGTTTTCTTTCTTTATGGATTGTGTGGGTGCTGTAAGGTTCACCTAGAGGGGGGTGAATAGGTGATGGCTATGTAAATCACCTAGAGGGGGGGTGATAGGTGATGGCTAATCTAATGGTCACTTAATGCCAAATGATGCGGAAGCTAAAAACAATTATGACCTAATCAAATCTTTTACACTAAACACCACGTATAACCAAGAGTGTTGCCGAATTCCCCGTGAAGGGCTCTGGACAAACTCCTCTAGATTCCCCTTGAATGGGTTGAGGTGCCGCGTTGGCTCTCTTGGTTGAATACAAGTGTTAGCAACAATCCCACGCAAGTATATAACAATATGAGCACAATATATCAAGCATGTAAATGTAAAGACAATATAAGCTATGCAAGATATAAAGGAGATAGAGAGAGAGAGAGAGAGAGAGAGAGAGAGATGGCAATCGCAAACACAAGGGTATGTTTCGAGGTTCGAGCACACTTGCTCTACATCCCCGCCTTCGACACACGAAGGATTTCCACTATGCAAGATCCTAATGGATCTCTCCTCGGTGCCGCAACACCTACAAGCCCTCGGACTCTCTAGTCCCGTACACACCGCAAGCCCACCGGCTCGCCGAGGCCGCACCTCAAACAACCGAGTCCGCACCCGAACTCAAAACAACGACGAGCACACTTGCCCGTCTCCTCAAAGAACAAAGAAAAGATCTTTGGTGATCACAACACTTTGATCACCTAAAGAACTCTCACTACAACACACCTATAGGATGTATAATCAATGGATGCTCAAGTGTGGTGTGAGAAAAACAAGGATGTGAAAGGTGGAGGAAAACTCAAAGACTTTCTTTTAAACACTCTTGATAAAACTTCTCTTTAGATAGGAAATATTTGCTCTCTATTTTTTGGAGAAAACCCTTTTAAAAGTCTGGGAAAAACTGGCTCTAAGAGACTCCAAAATCTTGTAGCAAAACAATGACAAGACCCCCAATTTATAGGCTGTCAGAAAACTAGCCGTTGGGATCTGTCAGAACTGCCGGTCGACCGGCCCGGTCGACCGCCAACGGTCAAAAATCCGACCGTTGGAGCTACCGGTCGACCGGTGCGGTCGACCGAACTTTCCAGAGAGAACTGCTCTCTGGAGCGGTCGACCGGCACGGTCGACCGTCCACCAGTACACAAAGGCGTGCACATTTGTGCACGTCGGTCGACCGGTCCGGTCGGCCGACTCCTGTATTAGTAGACTATTAAAGGTCACTAGTCGACTTATACGAAGCCTGAAACAGTTTTTCTAGGATAAAAAAGTTTGTCTTTTTGGCTTAAATAAAATCCCATAAAATACTAAAAAAATCTACAAAAATAGTTTTACCAATATACTTTGATATACAAACATGCTTGCACAAAATCAAGGTATGTTATAAAAGATTGGACTATTTTTGTAACTTAGAAATATTTGGCCCATGATAAAAACTGTTTTTCCAAAACAATATTTTTCCAAAACATGTTTTTCCAAATCTTCATCAAAAACAAAAACAAGATATACTTTTAAGACATAGTGTGTATGGATATGATCCACTACACAATCAAGATGAAATATCTATGTTTTTGTCATTAAGCTCTAAATGTGGTTTTGGTTTAAACATATTTAAATGAAATACCAAAAACCAAAATGATATTTTTCCAAAATGAAAGTCTTTTCTAAACTGAAAATTCTTTTATGAAAAGATAACTAAACAAGAGTGTGTGTGTGATATCTACTTGAGCAATCCACCAACTATCTATCCTTTACATTTTTAACTAAAACAAAAACTAAATCTTATACCTAGACACAAGTCTTCATCTTCTTGAAGTCTTCACTTGAAGGCTTCTCATCTTCTTGACTTGGTCCAAGCTTGATCCAAAAGCTCCTTGGATCACACCGTGCTAGCTCCAAATCTTGACATTTTATCCTTTGTTGAGCTATGCACCTACTAAGATCTTGATAATGAATCTGTCACTAATTAAACAAAAGATCATTAGTAAATATAACTTCATGAGTTGATCATCATCAAAACTAGGGTGATAGGCCTTTGGGCCAACAATCTCCCCCTTTTTGATGATGACAAAACTCATGAGGTTATATATGCATGGATTAAAGTAAAGCTTCAAGGAAACTCCCCCTTAACTCATGCATAAACATAAATAATAATATATGACAATGAAGCTCATAAATATGTATGCAAATGATGGAGATGAAACAAAATAAATCTTTTTCTCCTATTTGCAAAACAAAACTTATATGCATAAATAACAAGGAAGACAAATACTACTCCCCCTTAAGCAATGAAAACATGCATATATACTCAAATACTTCTCCCCCTTTTTGTCAATCATCAACAAAAGGTTCAAAGTAAAATCAAATCAAACAAATTTTTCTCCCCCTTTTTGTCAAAATAAAAAGATCAAGAAAGGGTTAAACAAATCAATCAATAAAGATTTATATGCGATATACATTCATGAAGAGGAAGACGCTAAGTTAGCTTCCCTACACATATGCATTACATGAAGAAGGGATGACAAGCCCTAACTCACATAATACATATTATGTAATGCATAAGAGGAGATGTGAAGCTCCCCCTACACATGTATATCATATAAAGAAGAGTTGTCAAGCTCCTCAATTTATAATATCCTCAACATGAATCCATATGTAAGAGAGATGTTAAGCTCTCCTTGCATATAGGAAATACGAATCAAATATTTTGAATTTTTTCTTTAAAATTTTGAACTTACTTAATAAAACATATTTTGAGATATCAAATCAATATATATTTTTTTTTTATTTTGATATCAAATTTGAAAACATATTGCATAAACTTTAAGAATTACCAATTGAAAGTTGAATTAAGCTTAGCAACTAGATCACATATATGTATGAAAAGATAATACCAATAGAAATTGATATAATTTAAATTTGAAAGCATTCATACAATCAAAATACGAATATATAAAAATCATATTGATATCAATTGAAAATATCCAATGATACCAATTGACGAGTAAGCTTATCATATACTCTACCATATGAAGAGATTGCACTAGTTAATATGAAAATATTTTAAAACTAGTACGAAATCCTTCAAGCAAGGAATAAAGCAAAAAGAAATGTCAATAAATCTCAATATACCTTTAAATCATCACAAATTTTTATTAAAAACAAAATTTATATTTTAAGATATATGTATGTTTTGACAACACAATAAGTATACATACATATCTCTTAAACACAATTGAGTCCATATAAATAGATTTGCATTAAAGGCAAATGACTCAAGAGGTATACATGTATATCTTAAAGTTTGGCAAAATACACATATACATGAAATAAAAACACATGATCATGAATCAAATCCAAAAAGTGGGAATACAAGTTTAAAAATGTATATATCATCAAAACCAAGCAATACAAGCACATTTCATGGGTTCAAATAAGCATTCAAGCACAAATATAAATAGATTTATTTGTGGCCCATGATATGTACAAGTATAAATCCTAGTGTTGACAAAAACTAATATATAAACTAATATTCAAATCATGAAGCATCAAATTTTGAGAAAAATAGAATCATGTGTCAATCTCAAAAAAATTATTTGAAGAATAAATAACTAGTATAAATTGTTTTTGGAAAACTAGTTAAAGATCCTTCAAATATATCAAATCTTATGTTTTTCATAAACATAACTAGATACATAAAAATTTAAGCACTCATGGTCTATAAAGCTCAAAAATAATTTTGACAAAAGTGTGAGTGTTAAACGATCATGTAACTAGTATTTTTATGAAAATAGTCATTGAAGCTCAAAAAGATCATAAGTCATATTTTTAACAAAAACACGAAAAAAATCATTTTTCATCAAAACACTAATCTTCACGGTATATGTATGATTAATCCAATCCTAACAATACACATATATATCCCAAATATAAAAGAGTCTATCAAATGTATTTGCATGAAGGCAAGAGACTCACGGGTATACATGTATATTTATTAGATTTGAATTAAAAATACATATACATGAAGTAAAGCATAAAGTAGGTAAAACATGTATAAAAGAGAATCATCAAAACTAGTCTATACATATGCATTTAGTGGATACAAATGAGCATGAAGTTCAAATATATATGAGTCAATTGTAGTTCACTATTCATATATGTATAAATGCAAGTTTAACACATTCTACATCTAAGCATGTAAATACCACATAAAGCACAAAAATTATATAACATGAACATGCTATGAATATTATGAATGAACAAGCATGATCAAAAAAAAAATGAGAGTTTAGAGATTGTTACCAACTCCAAAGCTCCAAATATGGTGGTCTTTCCACCAAAGCTCCTTGATAGCGATGCATCCAAAAGTATGTCCATCAAGTCTATTGCATCCACTATCAAGGCACCAATCCTCTCACGTCTTGTGAGAGCCCTCACCTACATCAAAAGCAAATGGTGGGGGTTTTGGTACCAATATTTTCTTGGGTCCACGGGGGTTAGTTTTGTTGTAAGGAACCCAAAATCTTTTATTCTTAGCAAAATTAAAATGATCTAATCTATCATAACAATATTTTGCTAAATGGCCTTTTAAGCCACAATGTGTACATACGTACACCTTAGTATGCTTATGTGTAGGAGTGTGATCATGTTGTGCAACATAAGCATATGCATGATGGGTATGATGTGCATGAACATGTGGAATTTGTTTCTTTGTAAACATTGACTCCAACCTAGAATGATTAAAAGCACAAGAGTTCAAAGTTGAACTCAAACCATCCATTTTATTTTTTAAATTCTTAATCTCATTAGTTGTGGCATGTAAAGCATGATGAGATATATGATCATTTTTCTTTTTCTTTTGTGAAACAAAATCTTTTTCTTTTTCACAAATTTTTCTTTTCAAAGAATTATTTTCTTGAAAAACAACTTCCTTTTGTTTTTTCACCAAATCAATCTTATTTTTTAAAGTAGTGTTCCCTTCACATAAATCATTCAATTTTGTAAGCAAGGAAACATTCTCATTTTTCAAATCTTTGTTTTCTTTTTCTAAGCATGCCATTTTATTTTCTAAAGAATCTTTTTCATTAAGCATGGCATCAAAATTCTTTTTCAAATTATTGTTGTCTTTTTCTAGACATGCAATGTTAGATCTAAATGAATCTTGTTCTATATGCATGCAAGCAATGTTCTTTTTTAAAATTTTATTTTCTTTCTTAAGCATGTCATATTTTTCAAGAATTGTTTGGCAAAATGAAGTGAGCTCATCATATGACATGTCCTCATCATCGGATTCGAAGTTTACCTCAAGGGGGTTATCCCCTTGGACCATATAGCATACGTTGGAGATGTCGCTTCCAACGTCCGAATCGCTCCCTGCATAGTATAGATCCTTTTCGCCAAGGGAGGTGAGGGTGTTCCATACTACAAAAGCCGAATCAATATTAGCAACTCTAGATAAATAAACATCATCTAGGGTAGACTTGATAGCATGAAGGGCTTTTGCATTAGCCTCAAAATTCTTACCATCTAAAGAATATGCATTATTAGTAGTGGCAAGATATACATGAATGCCTAAGGCCTTGAGGTATAATGCCATCTTAACCTTCCAAATTTGGATGTTAAGAATGTCAAAGGTGGGTGGTGACATGAAGTCCATGGTGTGTGTACAAATATTGTGATTAGCCTAAAAATAAGGATATTTTACTCTAGGTTGTTAGACCAAATCAGAGTACCAAGCTCTGATACCAATTGTAAATCACCTAGAGGGGGGTGAATAGGTGATGGCTAATCTAATGGTCACTTAATGTCAAATGATGCAAATGATGCGGAAGCTAAAAACAATTATAACCTAATCAAATCTTTTACACTAAACACCACGTATAATCAAGAGTGTTGCCGAATTCCCCGTGAAGGGCTCTGGACAAACTCCTCTAGATTCCCCTTGAATGGGTTGAGGTGCCGCGTTGGCTCTCTTGGTTGAATACAAGTGTTAGCAACAATCCCACGCAAGTATATAACAATATGAGCACAATATATCAAGCATGTAAATGTAAAGACAATATAAGCTATGCAAGATATAAAGGAGATAGAGATAGAGAGAGAGAGATGGCAATCGCAAACACAAGGGTATGTTTCGAGGTTCGAGCATACTTGCTCTACATCCCCGCCTTCGACACACGAAGGATTTTCACTATGCAAGATCCCAATGGATCTCTCCTCGGTGCCGCAACACTTACAAGCCCTCAGACTCTATAGTCCCGTACACACCGCAAGCCCACCGGCTCGCCGAGGCCGCACCTCAAACAACCCAGTCCGCACCCGAACTCAAAACAACGACGAGCACACTTGCCCGTCTCCTCAAAGAACAAAGAAAAGATCTTTGGTGATCACAACACTTTGATCACCTAAAGAACTCTCACTACAACACACCTATAGGATGTATAATCAATGGATGCTCAAGTGTGGTGTGAGAAAAACAAGGATGTGAAAGGTGGAGGAAAACTCAAAGACTTTCTTTTAAACACTCTTGATAAAACTTCCCTTTAGATAGGAAATATTTGCTCTCTATTTTTTGGAGAAAACCCTTTTAAAAGTCTGGGAAAAACTGGCTCTAAGAGACTCCAAAATCTTGTAGCAAAACAATGACAAGACCCCCAATTTATAGGCTGCCAGAAAACTAGCCGTTGGGATCTGTCAGAACTGCCGGTCGACCGGCCCGGTTGACCGCCAACGGTCAAAAATCTGACCGTTGGAGCTACCGGTCGACCGGTGCGGTCGACCGAACTTTCCAGAGAGCACTGCTCTCTGGAGCGGTCGACCGGCACGGTCGACCGTCCACCAGTACACAAAGGCGTGCACGTTTGTGCACGTCGGTCGACCGGTCCGGTCGGCCGACTCCTGTATTAGTTGACTATTAAAAGTCACTAGTCGACTTATACGAAGCCTGAAACAGTTTTTCTGGGATAAAAAAGTTTGTCTTTTTGGCTTAAATAAAATCCCATAAAATACTAAAAAATCTACAAAAATAGTTTTACCAATATACTTTGATATACAAACATGCTTGCACAAAATCAAGGCATGTTATAAAAGATTGGACTATTTTTGTAACTTGGAAATATTTGGCCCATGATAAAAACTGTTTTTTCCAAAACAATATTTTTCCAAAACATGTTTTTTCAAATCTTCATCAAAAACAAAAACAAGATATACTTTTAAGACATAGTGTGTATGGATATGATCCACTACACAATCAAGATGAAATATCTATGTTTTTGTCATTAAGCTCTAAATGTGGTTTTGGGTTAAACATATGTAAATGAAATACCAAAAATCAAAATGATATTTTTCCAAAATGAAAGTCTTTTCTAAACTGAAAATTCTTTTATGAAAAGACAACTAAACAAGAGTGTGTGTGTGTGATATCTACTTGAGCAATCCACCAACTATCTATCCTTTACATTTTTAACTAAAACAAAAACTAAATCTTATACCTAGACACAAGTCTTCATCTTCTTGAAGTCTTCACTTGAAGGCTTCTCATCTTCTTGACTTGGTCCAAGCTTGATCCAAAAGCTCCTTGAATCACACCGTGCTAGCTCCAAATCTTGACATTTTATCCTTTGTTGAGCTATGCACCTACTAAGATCTTGATAATGAATCTGTCACTAATTAAACACAAGATCATTAGTAAATATAATTTCATGAGTTGATCATCATCAAAACTAGGGTGATAGGCCTTTGGGCCAACAGGCTAATCTAAAGGTCACTTAATGATGAATGATGCAAATAATGCGGAAGCTAAAAATAATTATGACCTAAATAAATCTTTTACGCTAAACACTATGTATAACACAAGAGTGTTGCCGAATTCCCCGTGAAGGGCTCTGGACAAACTCCTCTAGATTCCCCTTGAATGGGTTGAGGTGCCGCGTTGGCTCTCTTGGTTGAATACAAGTGTTAGCAACAATCCCAAGCAAGTATATCAATATGAGCACAAATGAATATCTAGCATATAAAGATGAGCACAATAAAAGTATACAAGATATAAAAGAGACAAAGAGAGAGAGAGAGAGAGAGCAATCGCAAACACAAAGGGTTTATTTCGAGGTTCGAGCACACTTGCTCTACATCCCCGCCTTCGACACACGAAGGATTTCCACTATGCAAGATCCCAATGGATCTCTCATCGGTGCCCCAACACCTACAAGCCCTCGGACTCCCTAATCCCGTACACACGCAAGCTCACTAGCTCGCCGAGGCCGCACCTCAAACACGGAGTTCGCACCCGAACTCGAAACAACCACGAGCACACTTGCCCGTCTCCTCAAAGAAAAATGAAGTCTTTGGTGATCTACAACACTTTGATCACCAATTACAAACTCTCACAACACAATCCTATGGATAGATAAGGCAATGGATAGCTCAAGTGATTGTGAGAAAGCAAGGAAAGAACTATGGTGAAAAACTCAAGAAATCACTTTAAACACTCTTATTAAAATCTTCCCTTTAGATAGAAAATATTTGCTCTCTATTTTGTGGAGAAAAACTTCTGAAAAGAGTGGGAAAAACTGGCTCTAAAAACTTCTCCAAATCTTATAGAAAACAGTCCACAAACCCCAAATATATAGGCTGTCAAAAATTAGCCGTTGGGGTTCTTACAGGCCTGCCGGTCGACCTCCCGGTCGACCGCCAACGGTCAAAAATCCAACCGTTGGAGCCTCCGGTCGACCGCCCGGTCGACCCAAAAGAACAGAGAGCACTGCTCTCAGTTCCGGTCGACCGCCCCGGTCGCCCGGCATCCTGCCAGGACAAACGTGCACGTCCGTGCACGTCGGTCGACCGACCCGGTCGACCGACTTCAGGGTTAGTCGATTATATAGTCGACTTGTTAAAGTCAGAACAGAAAAACTGGGGGTTAAAAGATGGTCTTTTTGGCTCAAATAAACTCCCATAAAAATATACTAAAAATCTACAAAAATAGTTTTATCAATATACTTTGTTAAACAAACATGCTTGCACAAAATCAAGGCATGTTACAAATGTTTTGGACTATTTTTGTAAGTTGGAAATATTGGTTTAAAACTAACATGGTATTTTTCCAAACTTGATTTTTCCAAAACTTCATCAAATACAAGAATAAGATATTTAATCAACTTTTAAAGCATAGTGTGTATGGATATGATCCACTACACAATCATGGTGAAATATCTATGTTTTTGATATTAAGCTCTAAACTTGGTTTTGGATTAAAACATGTATATGAGAAAACACCAAAAATCACTTGAAATACATGTTTGGTTTTTGGTTAAAATTCTTTTCTAAAACAAACTAAATCAAGAGTGTGTGTGCATGGTATACTTGAGCAATCCACCAACTATCTATCCTTTACATTTTACTCTAAAATAAAAACAAAATCTTATACCTAGACACAAGTCTTGATCTTGAAGTCTTCTCATCCTCTTGACTTGGTCCAAGCTTGATCCAAAAGCTCCTTGGATCACACCGTGCTAGCTCCAAATCTTGACATTTTATCCTTTGTTGAGCTATGCACCTACTAAGATCTTGATAATGAATCTGTCACTAATTAAACACAAGATCATTAGTAAACATAACTTCATGAGTTGATCATCATCAAAACTAGGGTGATAGGCCTTTGGGCCAACAATTGCAATCCGCGGAAAACCCTCAGGAGACCAAACTCCTCCTCTAGGTGTAACCTAGAAGTTTAACGGCTTGTTGCACGCGCTCAGTGCAATCGCACCTGCGAAAGTGGTGTAATAACATTTGTAGTATAATTTTTTTCTTCTTTTGCTCGGGACGAGCAAAAGATAAGTGTAGGGGTGTGATTAGTCTACAATTCTGCATTATTATATCATATTTTTCTACTGATTTATGAATAAAATGTCGACCTAAACCGTGTTTTGGTCTCTCTTGCAGATAATCAAGACAAGGAGGGCAAAAGGATAATAAGAGCTTAATTAAACCCATTTTCGGGTAATTAATTCTTGATTTCTTGGAGGCCAAGTAAGGGAGCTTCTAGAAGATGCATTGAACCTAAACCCTTGCGCACGTCAGACGAGTATCTGGACGAAAATATCAGAATCTGAATATACCAGGAAGGTCCTCAAAGCCAGGATAAGTTCCTCGCCAAAACCAGGGACCTAAGTCCCTGGTTTTTGCCGCAAAAATGCGGCAAATGCCGCGTTTCCGTGGCAATGTGGTGGGCCCACGCGTCGATTTTTTGACGCGTGGGCTCGTATCGTCTTCTAGAATCCCCTTTCGCCTATATATACCCCTACAGAGGCCCGAAACACGAGCAAATTTAGATTTAGGCTAGGTTTTCTCTCTTCTAGTTGTAGATTAGGATTTTCTTCTTCTTTTATTTTATATTTTCATTTCTTTGTTAGATCTTGTAGTAGAACAGAGAGATTCAGAGAGAGATAGAGAGATATTGATGTAATAGATGGTGACAATCTATGTAAAGGTGCCTCCTTTCTTCTCTATTGCAATCTTCTCCATCTTCTACATGATGCTTAGCTAGATTTTCTTCTCATAGTGACTAACTACTAATCACTAACTAGCTAACCACTTACTTAATAATCCACATGAATGTAATAGCCTCTACAAGGTCTTACTCTTGCAAGAGCCATTGATGGCTCATGATGATAGGTTCTAACATCTAACTTGCTAACTTGCTAACCAAGCTAACTCTCTCTTATTTCATGCGTGCTTCTAATTGTTTTGATGATCTAATGTTTGTATTAGCTTGCTCTTGATGTAAGTTTGAATGTGAAGAACCATCTTATTTGCTATACTTTGTATCGTCTCTTGAAGCAAGTATTAGTGATGGCCAATGACCTATGTGAGGTAACTATCACTAAGAGGTTAGCATGTTAGTGGAGTAATTAGTAGTTAGAAACCATGAGATTTCTTTCATAGTATTCCTCATTCTTTTTACTTTGATTTAAGAATTATTTTCAAAACCTTTTATCATTTTCTTATCGATGTTTTCCCCAACTTCTTAGTTCACATTTATTTCATCTTCCTTTTGTTTTCCAAATCACTTCTCCTTGTTTTCACATCACCATTTTCGTCGCCTTCTCCACCTATCACTTTAATATTTCTTTTCTTTTTTTTTCTCATTCTTTTACAAAGAAGAACTTGTTAACAACCGACGTGAATAAAAACTGTTAATGCTTCTATCGCCTCCCGTCCCTGTGGATTCGACCCGTTGAGCCAATGCTATAACGGAAGTATCAAGGGAACATTAGCACGCATAAGCTTTTATATTGACTTCATATTACACATTTTCAAGCGCTTGTTCCGCCACGATCACATGGCTAGACTCGCGGGGGGTTAGGGCATGTTTATTTGCCTTGAAAATAGAGGGAAAGTGTTGGTTTTGACACGGTTTTGTGGGTCCCATCATGTTTTCTTTTGCAAAGTGTGTTTGTTTCACAGGAAAAAAAAGGGGAAAATGAGCTGCCACATCAACCAAATCTTGTGTCAGATTTTCGGAACAAAAAGAGATAAAATGGGCTGAAATCTGACAGAACAAACTAAAATTCGTGGCCCCACAAACATTTGTGACTCTTATTTTTGAGACAAAAAAAGGGGCGGTGGTATTTGCTGAACTCCTCTCGTTTCAACAACATTTTCCTCCAAACAGATAACATGGGAGGAAAAAGAAAAGCAAAAGTGTCACAAAAGGTTTAAAACTGACATATCAGTTTTCTAGAATTTGTTTTCCAATTGTCAGACAACCTTTTACAGACAAAACAAATATTATCTGAATGCTTGTTTAAAGGCTCTCCATGTCTCTATAGTTAACTAGACATACCGTCAGAAATCTTTATATTTTTCATAAATTAAATAAAATTTGTAACGACCAAATTTGTATCTATTCATCTTCTTGTTATTCTAATAGTTTACTTTTAAGTTTAAGATATTATGTTGCTTTGAAAAAGTAAATGTATTGAGAGATGTGTAAGGCACGAACAAAAAGAAGTAAATCTATTAGTATATACTAGAAAATTATTAGTAAGCTGAGATAAAAAATTAAAATAAATCATTTGCATATTTGTGATCAATATGCATCTCTAAATGACTATATGTGTGTGAGAAATATGTAAAAATATATATATATATATAGATAGATATTAATAGATTGGAATTTTTATAATAAAACTATTACAAGCAAGAGGTTTTAGGCCAAAATGGTAAAGAGGGTGTTTCAAGCATATTGTATGATTAGAACTTCAGTGATAATGAATAGAAAAATTGTTTTAAAAGTGTAGAGAGCACTTAAGCAAGGAGATTCTATCTGCCCACTCATCTTGTGCTTACGTTTTGAACCAAATATTGGCCAAGGTTTTGGAAAACATTATCATAGGAAGTGCTTTTTATAGGGAACATTTCAGTCATTGCACAAATATTGACACATTAAATTTATGCGAAGCTGGAATTGGATCCCTAACTAGGTTCAAAATGATTCTAAATCTCGTTGCTAAGGCCTCAAGAATGAAATTAAGTATGGAAATGTTTCTCTCATCTATATGGGGGCTAAGGAGGGATGTGAAAGCTTTTAACTTCTACCTTCGGTCGCAAAGAAAGAATGACAACCATTACTTGACTATTTTGAAAATAGGCTTGCTGCAGGTTGGAAAAGCCACTTTCTCAACATAGTAGGCGTTGGGGGACCTTGTAGGAAATTTAACTAAATTAAAACATGCAATAAATATAAATTCTTCATTTTAATGAATTACTTGTCCTAAGCATGCAACTAAAATAAAGAATTAAAAGAAAGCAAAAAGCTGGCCTGGGGTGACGTAGTCGTGCAGACGCACTGCCCTAGAAGAAAGACGGCCGGTCTCTCGTCCGGACCTTGAACGTGGCCTCCTCTCCTAGCGGTAAAAACTCCCCCGTAGTACACCGGCACCCAACTCAAGACGATGAATCAGGCCTCTGCTCAGATGGAGATTCGTTGCCCGAACGTCGAGAAAAAAGCAAAATCCGATTGCAAGAACACGGTTTCTTTCAGCAGAATGTAAGAATTTTGGGAGGAAGAGAGAAGATTGATTTTCTGTTTCTTGTAAAAGATACGTGCAGAACTTGGGTATTTATAACCCTCTGCAGATCTTTCTGTTTGAAACAGCCCGAGAGAATCTGCGATCATGCGCGAGTGGTTGCAACGCGCAGATCCGATTCTCTTGAACGGGTCCAACTCTTCCCGAAAAATCTCAACATAATTTTAAATAAAAAATAAAAAATAAAAAACAAAATGTAGCAGGTCCAACAAGCCCCTGAATCGAACTGCATTCATGTCCGTAGGTCGTGGGCGCGCGCCACCCGCACCCGGCCCGGCCCGCTTCGGTTCGGCGCGTGTGCGCGCATGTGGGGATGTGGCCCATGTCCCAACACTCATAACAATAGGCATGAGAGGTGTTGGTATATATACTACTTAACCTCCCATGTCCTATTCAATGTGGGACTAAACTCAAAGGTAAATAAGAGGGAAACTCAAGTTTTCCCTCCAACTCAACTCCCATCCAACAGTCCCCCCCAAAACTTGAGTTTCAGAGAGGATAAAATAAATCAATAACCATCACATCATCAGATCATAAAACAAGAATAAAATCGGGCAACATCATACTGTGGATTCGGGGTCGATAGCTTATGGCCTTGAATCTACCCTTAGTGAATTTTATCGCCACCTGAGAGACATAATGGACTACGCCTTGAATTAGGCCTCTTTAACCAGATATTGATGAAAAACACACACACAGTAAGTTTTCATCTATTGAGCGAGCGGGTTGAGCGTTAAAGGCCATGCTCACAATAACCGACTCATGAGAGTTTCTAGGGTCAGCCCTGCCCCCCCAACCGCGGCCATCACGGTTCCTCTCACGTAGGTAAGTCCTCCAAGGGTACTACAGCTGGATAGTATACCCTCCACATTACATGCGTTGGACTTATTAAGAGTTAAACTCATCCTTACCTAGCTGTATTATAAGAGCATCGTCACCATAGAGAAGGGGTAGTAGCTACAATGCTACATACATGATATAAATATATCCGGGTCGATGCTCCACACGAGTAACACCAGTCCAGCTTGTTTCTACCACATTGAACCTCTTTCATGGAATCAACTCCCAATCAAGTAGGTTGGGTTCCCGCTGTCGGTGAACTCTACTATGGGCTTAACCCTATCTCCCTCGATGATTCTAGGACCACACTCCTAGAAAGACCCTTAGTCAATGGGTCAGCAATATTCTTCTCGGACTTTACAAAGTCCAAAAGCACAACTTTGCCCAATAGGCGCTGAACAGACTTAAGTCTGATTTGAATATGTCTGTTCATCTTCTTATTAGCATTATCTTGCTTTAGAATCTCAATGGTGGATCTTGAATCAGTATGAACAGAGATTGAAAGTATGGGTTTAGGCACAATAGAGAATTCAGATAAAAGATCCTTTAACCATTCAGCTTCAGAGCAAGTTGTGTCCAGAGCAATGAGCTCGGACTCCATGGTGCTCCTGGCAATCACTGTTTGTTTGCAGGATTTTCAGGACACAGCAGCACCACCGAACATGAATACATATCCGGTAGTAGACTTAACACTGTTAGAATCAGTGACCCAGTTTGCATCACTATAACCTTCCATAACATCAGGATATCCAGTGTAAGTCAGACAATAGCCAATTGTGCCTCTAAGATATCTGAAAACTCTCTCTAGTGCAGTCCAGTGTTCTCTACTGGGATTACTAGTATATCTACTCAATCTACCTACTGCATAAGAGATGTCAGCCTAGTTCTGTTGGAAATGTAGATAAGTGAACCTATTAATTGAGAGTATTTCAGTTGAGACACAGGCTCACCCATATTCTTCTTCAAAGCAATTGAAGAATCATAGGGTGTAGAAATAGGTTTAGAGTTATAGAAATCAAATTTATGAAGCATTCTTTCAATGCTATGAGCTAGACTCAAAGAAATTCCATTAGAGGTTTTGGATATTTTCATTCCCAATATCATATCAGCAGGATCTAAATCCTTCATATCAAAGTTTTGGGAAAGATAATTATTTACTCTTTGGATTGCATCAAGAGAAGTTTCAAGGAAAAGAATATCATCTACATATAGATAAAGAATAATATACTCATTGCCAAAGTTCTTAGAATATATGCACTTATCATGTTCATGGACAGTGAATCCAAATTGTGCAATAACTTTGTTAAACTTTTGATGCCATTATTTAGGTGCTTGTTTAAGTCCATACAATGACTTCACTGTTTTCCATTGATTTGCAAAGGGGGAAAACTTACAATAAAAAGAGTTTGAGGAGCTAAATTACAAGTATTCTTAAAAAGATTACAAGTAAATCTCCTCAGAGATTCTGGAGAAGTGTGCCGATAGGAGTCTGGTCAGCGCGCGACCACTTTGTCCCTTTAACGATGCGAGCGATGAGATTTCCTTTTCGCCTGGTTCGGGGAATCAGAGAACAGAAGGTTGGTAGAACCCTCTTGTTAGTTCTCAAAACCGTCTTCAATTAGAAATTCCTTCTCGCCTGGTTTCGGAAATTTTCTTAAGAAGAAGGTATTAGGGTATCAGCACCCTGAATAGAGAAGCAATTCTCTAAAAGTCTCTGAATTCAAGATCGTACGGTGCGTCGTGAAGAAGCCTCTGCTTGTGGAGTCTTCTCTCTTGCGTATGTGCCTCGGTCCCTCCTCCTTGTGCCCCTGGTGGGCTATTTATAAGGAGAGTAAGGGTATAATTATCCCTTGTAAGTATAGAAACAGATTGAATCAAATCTGTTTAAATCTGGAAAGTAGCCTTGCTGCGAGGCTAGGATCAGCTTCTGCGAAGCTAGAAATGGCAGGTCGGTTGATCCTCTTGATTTGTTTTGATCCTTTCCATATTGTTAGAGGATTTCCCCTGATCTTCTTACTCGTTTTAGAAGAGTCAAGAGATTGTGGCAATCAACTGCCGAATTTGATCACAGATTTGATCTTGATTGGATTTGATCTCAATCCTGATTAGATTTAATCCCGATTAGATCCGATCTCATCTGGAGATTTGATTGGTCAAAGGTTGACCATAGTAGACCAGCAGCGGCGATGCCCGCTTTGAACTCACAGCGGAGCTGGAGGCAGTATCTGGCGAAGTCCGAAGAAAGCTCTTCGGCGGAGCTAGATGTCGTCTGTGGCGAAGCTACCATATACCCTTTCTGCACAGTTGTGAATGGCTTCAGGGCGAAGCTGACTTCCTATGGCGAAGTTACGCTTTGGCAGTTTAAGTGAAGCTATAAGTTAGCTTCCTGGCGGAGCTTTGAATGACTTCAAGGCGAAGCTGAATGATCTTAGCCTCTCAGGCGAGGCTATCCCTTTGGGCTCATGTGATGCTAAGTGCTAGCATCTTAGACTTGCTGAGGTCTGTTTAGAGGCAATCCGGTTCACTGTCTGCTTGCTGGATCAGTGGAGTCCAAGTTGCTTCCCTGTCCCTCGGAGATGGGTGAAAACTGGTCTTCAGCTCGTCTGTCACTCGTCTTTTGTAAATGTCGACAAGTTTAGACATTGTTCGGACCAACATGAATCTTGTCTTTTTTAAGTGTCAACAAGACCCCCTTCAAAGTTTTCAAAAGTCTGCGATGGCTCAGACTTTGAAATACTTTGAACTGGTTTGATTGGTGGTGTGTGGAGTATGAACGTCACCATGATAGTTGAATTCAGCTTCGCTTTGAATCCTGCTTTAGGATTTAGATGAGGAATCATATAGACTCGTGTCTGGGTAGCTTCGCGGCTGGATAGGTTCGCTCTGGAACATCTGTTGCTTTCCCAAGGCCAACTGCCGTGGGCCGGTTACGAGAAGGATTACTTCTTCTCTCGTTCTGATCGAGGGAGATATTCTCCCCTTGTGCATTTCCGAGGGAGAATGTTCCCTTTCTTCAAGGTGCCATGAGTGCCTTTTTGGAGGCGTTTCTTCCTTTACACAATTCCAAGGGAAACCGTCCCTTTTGTCAAGGCGCGATAAATGCCTTAAATGTGCTCGTGCTTCCACGATTGAGGCGGCAGCGCTCAGGCCATGGGGCCTATAAATAGAACACTTGAGGTTCTCTGAAGAGAAGTGATCTACTCTTCTTCTCTTCTCTTGGTTGAGAGAGATACTCAGATCTCTGAATTAGTGGGAATGCCCACTCTGGTCATTATCCGGCCAAGGACCGGTAAGTCTTGATCATTCAACGACTTCGCCAACTTTAGAGAATTCATCTCCCTTAATTTAGCTTTAGCTGTAATCAGCTACTTCAGGGATTAACTTCCCTTATTCTCCATTTAACTGATCTGCGGAGAAGGATCTCAGCATAGTTTCCCAGTGAAGCTATCATCTTGACTTGATCAGAGAAAGATCACTGCATGTTAAGTTCGCTGCACAAGCAGAACTTGGGATTTAGTTTCTTCAAGGTTGAGCCAATCTTGCCATATAGGTGGGGCTAAGACTATGTCCCACAGGATCAGTCTGGTTTAGCCATATAGGCGAGGCTAGGACTTAGCGTTTGCTAAGCTAGCCCATCATTGCTGTACAAGCGAGGCTACCCTCTGCTTTAACTGAAATCAATACTTGACTGAATGGGATTGCTTCGCCCCAAAGAATTTGACTTGATGAAAAAGACCAAAAAATTGCCTTATGCTTCCCTGGTCGAAGCTTTACTTTTAAGCAGGAGGAACAAACTGGGGCAGCTGATGTGTGTCCCAGAGGCTATTGGCAGTCGCTTATCTGAGATAATTCCTCTTGAGGCGAGGCTGGTGGTCGCTTATCTGAGATGATCCACTTCGGGAAAACGGACATCACTTGTGAGATCACTGACCTTGTCCTGGTGGCACCATCTGTCTTTACGTGAAGGACTACAGCCTTGTGCAGGAGGAAGGCCTTTCGTGTCCAGTTGATCTGCCTTGGAAGCAGATAAAACCACTTGTATGCCTTTTGAGTAAATGACTCTGTTGTATGAAATACAACCTTGATGTAGTATCAATGCACCTTTCCTTTTAAATCAATGAAAGTTCATTTTCTGCTCATTTGATTTCCACTTCGCCTTCGTCTTGAATTTTGGCTAGTGGAGGTAATCTTTATGCAGGGTAAAAGATAGGATTAAGATAGGAACGAGCTCCCAGCGAAGCTAGCATATCTGCAAGGCTCGGTCTACGCCTTCAGCGAAACTAAGGCAATCCTTTTACGCGAAGTCCGCATTTTGCTTTGTGGCGAAGTTAACCCTTAGTGGCTGAATCAGCGCTTTTCGGGAAAGCACTTTAGGCGCCGTTTCAAATTAATTTGAAACGACAGCCTGTACTGTTTACGAGGCATCGCTTCAGGCGCTCATTGGCCTATAAAAGTCTGATCGGACTATAGAGAGGATGGATCACTTCTCTTTTAAAAGAAATTTCAGAGAACTTGACTCTTCTTCTTCTTTCTTCTTCATTCAAGAGTTTAAGAACTTTCACAGTTCTTTAATGGCGCCCAAGAGATGAGCGGGAAAAGAAGTGGCGGCTTCTACAACGGAGGGTCCTTCTCCTCCTCCGATCATCGAACGGCCAATCGCTGGTAGGGGACTCCCCATTTTGATTAGAGACTGTCGTCTCTCCTTTAAAGCTGATTTCTTGATTTCCTGATCGGGAATCCAAGAACTGAAGAGTTCTCCTTTAAGCTTCCAAGCGAAGCTATCTCTTAGGCGGTTGACGTCCTGTTAAATGACAGGATGCGAAGCTGTCCTTTGAAATTTTGACAGAGAAGGACCGTAAAGCCCTTCTGACGAAGTTAGCCCTTGAGGCTTTGTTGCATCCGGTTGTTCGAAGCTAAGTTTCCAAAGCGAAGCTAACACTTGGATATTTTCCTGCATCCTGTCCTCGTATGGGATGCGGAGTTACACTGCAGCTGCGAAGCTAAACTTCGGGGCGAAGCTATCGTCAGGCCAGCCTCGCTCAGAGGGCGAGGCTATGCCTTGTCAAAATTCGCTTTCTGATTTTCCCTCGTTCGGCTGATGAACTAATCATAATTTCTCTTTGTTCATGCAGTGCACTACACTCCTGGTCCTTTAAACAGTCTATTAGGGATGACCAGGGGATCGGACGGCAATATCAGCCTGCAATTTCAAGGGCAGGCTTCTCTGTTTAGTGATCGGAGTTCTGTCGTCCGAGACACGCTTATTCATGGTGGTGATCAATATACCACAAGGAGTATTTTGACTACGGCTCCCCTTGAAGATATCGACTGTCGAACTTAAAAAGATATGGTTCTTCCCAGAAGAAGTACCGTACTTGGGCAAAGAAGCGGTATTGGTCTTGCTTTGTCCAGTCAGCGGGTAATTGTCCCGTGGCCAGGTAATTAACTATGTCAGCATACCAGGGTTCCTTAAGAATGGCTAGGATGTGCTCATCAGGGAAATCCTCGTTGATTGGAGCTTGGATGGTTGGTGCATTCGGAATTCGTGAAAGATGATCAGCAACCACATTTTCAATACCTCATTTATCCCGAATTTCTAAGTCAAATTCTTGAAGCAAAAGGATCCACCGAATCAGTCGGGCTTTTGCTTCCTTCTTGGTTATGAGGTATTTCAGAGCCGAGTGATCCGTGAAAATCACCGTTTTCGAACCTAACAAGTAGGGCCGGAATTTTTCTAACGCAAAGACAACGGCCAAGAATTCCTTCTCAGTCGTCGTATAGTTCTGTTGGGCGTCATTCAAGGTCCTACTCAAATAGTAAATCACGTGCTGCCTATTATCGATGCGCTGTCCTAGAACAGCACCAATTGCAAAATCAGATGCATCACACATGATTTCAAATGGCTGGGCCCAATTAGGAGCAGAAATGATAGGTGCAGAAATCGGTTCTTGCTTAAGCCTCCCCCAAGACTTGAAACATTCATCATTGAAGTCAAAGGGCACGTTCTTAGCGAGCAGGTTAGTTAAGGGCCTCGCAATTTTGCTAAAGTCCTTAATGAACCGTCGGTAGAACCCAGCATGCCCTAAAAGGATCTAATATCATTGATGTTTTTGGGTGGTGGGAGCTTAGCAATCACTTCTACCTTAGCCTTATCCACTTCTATGCCTCTCCTCAAAATCTCATGGCCAAGACAATCCCTGTCTCATCATAAAATGGCATTTTTCCCAGTTTAGAGTTAGGTTCTTCTCAATGCATCTTTGTAGCACTAACTCTAAGTGATGAAGACATTGATCAAATGAATCTCCGTAGATGGAGAAGTCATCCATGAAAATCTCAAGAAAACGTTCCACCATATCAGAGAACAAACTAAGCATGCACCGTTGGAACGTTGCAGGAGCATTGCACAATCCAAAAGGCATGCGCCTATAAGCAAAGGTCCCGAACGGGCAAGTGAACGTTGTCTTTTCCTGGTCTTCTGCAGCAATGGGGATTTGATTATATCCCGAGTACCCATCCAGAAAGCAGTAGTACTCATGTCCAGCCAAACGCTCAAGCATTTGGTCGATGAAGGGTAGCGGGAAATGGTCTTTACGGGTAGCAGCATTCAACTTCCTGTAGTCGATACAAACACGAACCTTGGTAGGCAATCTTGTTTGTACCAACTCTTTTTTCTCATTTTCTACTACCGTAAAGCTAGCCTTTTTTGGGACCGCATGAACCGGGCTAACCCATTGGCTATCAGAAATGGGATAAATGATCCCATTATCTAGTAGTTTCAGAATTTCAGCCTTCACTGCCTCTTGCATGAGAGGGTTAAGCCTGCGTTATGGGTCCCTCCTAGGGATTGCTTCATCAACTAAATGGATTTTATGTTGCACTATGGCTGGACTTATTCCCTTGATGTCCTTCATTGTCCATCCAATGGCTTCCCTATGTCTTTCCAGAATAGACATTAAGCTGTCTTCTTGTTGCTCAGTCAGGTGGGATGCTATGATGACTGGCAAGGTGTCCTTTCCGCCCAGTTAGGCGTACTTGAGATGTTCAGGCAGGGCTTTCAGCTCTAGGGAAGGTGTTGCTTCATTGGAGGGAATCTTTGGGCTTTCGATCCTAGGATGGGGTACACTGGGGCTTGATGCCAAATCTACTGCTGAATCTACGATCTAGTATAAATTGAAATCCTCAGCCTCCAGATCAAACTCTGCCTCAGTTTCTATCTCCATGCATTCCTCATGCTCACTGGTCAGGTTTTCAATAGAATTGACCTCAAATGTCTAATCATTGACATCCCTAGGCTGTCTTCCAAGATTGAAGACATTGACTTCCTTCGTCATATCTCCAAAAGTTAATCGCATGGACCCGTTCCTACAGTTGATTATGGCATTGGCTGTAGCAAGGAATGGGCGCCCTAAGATGACGGGAGTTTGAGACCTAAGATTGGACATAGGTTGGGTCTCAAGCACAATGAAGTCAACGGAGTAGATGAAATCCCCGACCTGGATGAGGCCGTCTGAGATTTCCCCTTCGGGATCTTCACAGATCGGTCAGCTAGCTGAATGGTGATTCGAGTTGGGCTTAGCTCACCCAACCTAAGCTGCTGGTATACTGAGAGAGGCAGCAAGTTGATACTTGCTCCTAGGTCAAGAAGCGCTCTACTGATTTCGGACTGTCCTATGGTGCAGGAAATGGTGGGACATCCGGTATCCTTGTATTTCACCGGAATGGGACCAGACAGAATTTCGCTTATGTTAGTGGCCAAGAATGAAAAACACCTAGAGGGGGGGGTGAATAGGTGTAAGTGCTAATCTAGAATACAAATGCAAACTATGTGCGCTAAATGCGGAAGCTAATGCAAATCTTGCAACACACTTAATACAATCCACCAAGTGTAGCCGAATTCCCCTTGCGAGGCTCTGGACTAACTCCTCTTGATTCCCCTAGATATGGGTTGAGGCGCTATGTGAAGCTCTTGTTGGATGAGTATAAGTGATGCACACACACAAGCAAGCCAAGCATATAATAGATATGACAATAAGAGATGCAAGGCACAACACAAGCAATATATGATATGGCAATATGAATTATGCACAACACAAGCAAATATGGTATGATATGAAGTATGATGCTTTGCACAAAGTAAATGAGAGAGAGTTAGAGAGACAATGGGAGCAATCGCAAACAACGAGATTTGTTTCGAGGTTCGAGCACCTTGCTCTACATCCCCGCCTACACCACCGTGTAGGATTTCCACTATCTCAACTCCCACCGAGGGAACCTCTACCGAAGAGGATTTCTTACAACTCTAGGAGTACCTAACTCCTCTCTCAATACAACCTCCACCGAGGCCAACAACAACCAACAATAACACCTCTACCGAAGAGGCTCACAACCAATCTCAATCACCTCACACTTGAGGGATACAAAACAATCACCCGATCACCTCTACCTAAGAGGGATACAACAAGAATAAGGGTGTACAACTTAGAGGTTACAAACAACAACCTCAAAACTCTCTCTTTCTTTCTTTTTCCACAAAACAAAGATCCTAATAGTTTAGTATAGAAGATATAGCTCAAGTGTGGAAATAAGGTGTTTTTGGAAACCAGCAACAAAGAAAAACTATTTGGAAATCACTTGTAAATGTTAGAAAATGAAAAACAAAACAATCTCCCAAAACCCTAGCTTTCTTTGATTTTCCAAAAACCCAAAAACAAATAAGATGAAATCTTTTTGACTTAAAAACTCTTTTAAAAACTCTTTTAAACTCTTCAGAAAACTGAAAATTTTTAGCTTAAAAATTCTTATCTAAAACAATGGAGAAATGGGGTATATATAGCCCCTAGGAAAAACTAGCCGTTAGGCTGATGTGGCAGTCTGACCAACTGCCGGTCGACCGGCCCGGTCGACCGCCAACGGTCAAAATGTGACCGTTGGGCAACATCGGTCGACCGGTCCGGTCGACCGAAATAAACCGAGAGCAGAGCTCTCAGGCCCGGTCGACCGGCCCGGTCGACCGTTCACTGTGCCTAACAGACGTGCACGTCTGTGCACGTCGGTCGACCGGATCGGTCGACCGGCCCTTGGTGCGGTCGACCGTCCCGGTCGGCCGACCAGCCTGTCAGCACAAAACCAGGTCAGAAAATTTGGAAAAATATTTTCTAAAAAATCTTTTATCTCTTTTAAAAATACCATAAAAATTGTTTTATCATTTTATGTTGAAACATAAACATGTGATAAAAATTTCAAGACATATATCAATCATATCAATTCATTTTTGTGTCTTGCCAATTTTATCAAAACAAAACTTGTATTTTTATCAAACTTGATTTTTCCAAAGCATGAATAGGATAGTCAAAATAAGTTTATTTACCAAGTTAAAGCATGTATGTATAAATAGAGAACATCTACTATACATATAACATATGTAAACTTGTTTTGATCTATTATTCATGAAAACAAAAACCAAATCATGAAACGTGTGTGTTTTGTGCACTTGAGCATACCAACTAAACTAAGCTTTACAAATGGATCTAAACACATAAACTAAACTAACTACACTAGGATACCTAAGTCTTCCTTGAGGAACTCCATCTTCAAGTAGACTTGCTCCCAAACGCGATCCACCGAGTGCAAAGGGTATGATCTTTAAGCTTTGGCACCGGAATCACCATGATAAGCTTCCAAACACTTTGTTGAAGCTAATCACCAAAACTAATATCCTGCTAATGATCTGAAACTTAGAAACACAAGAATATTAGTAAACATAACTACATGAGTGTTGATCATCATCAAAACTAGAGTGGAAGGCCATTGGGCCAACAATCTCCCCCTTTTTGATGATGACAAAACTCATGGAGTTATATATGCATGGATTAAAGATAAGATTCAAGGAAGCTCCCCCTTAACTCATGCATAGGGATAAACAATAAATATATGCAATGAATATTAAACATGAAACATGCATATGCATAAACAATAAATGGTTCTAGATATCAAATGGAATATTCAAAACAAAATAAGCTCTAGATACCAATTACAAAGCAAACTCTATAAACTTAATATTCTTGAGATTAAAACATAATATATGCATATAAAACATAAGCATGCATATAAACTCAAATACTTCTCCCCTTTTTGTCAATCATCAACAAAGGGGTAAACAATCAAAATCATAGATAAAATGAGGGGTAAAAATCTTTCTCCCCTTTTGTCAATCAAAATAATACAAACAATGTTCTCCCCTTTTTGTCTAAAAACAAAACAAAATCAATAAGGGGTGACTACAAACATGATATCAATTAAAAAAATATGTCAATGAAGCATCTTGATACCAATAAACAAGGATCAATATATGTTATATGCTATATACATTCATGAAGAGGAAGACGCTAAGTTAGCTTCCTACACATATGCATTACATGAAGAAGGGATGACAAGCCCAATTCACAAACACATATTATGTAATGCATAAGAGGAGATGTGAAGCTCCCCCTACACACGTATATCATATAAAGAAGAGTTGTCAAGCTCCTCAATTTATAATATACTCAACATGAATCTATATGTAAGAGAGATGTTAAGCTCTCCTTGTATATAGGAAATACAAATCAAAACTTTGAATATTTTCTTTAAACAAAATTTTGAAAATACCAATTGTAATTAAACATAAGTCTTGAATTCTTAAACATGAATCTTGAAACCAAAACAAATTTTGAATTTCTTAAATATGATACCAATTGTAAATATTTTACCAATTGAAAAGATTTTACATAGAAACATTGATACCATTGTAAGAATTGTTCATTTTGAAAATATATAAACAAATTTGATGTTGATATCATATGTTCAAAATAACAACTTTTAATCATAAAGAGTGGGAGTACAAATACCAATTGAAATACAAAATCAAATTTTCTCCCCCTTTATGAAATACAAACTAAAGTCATGCATAGTCTTGATAACAATTTAAAAGTAATCAATTTAAACAAAATTGAAACTCAAGCACTAGCATAAACACAAACATATATATGTATGAAAGATAGATACCAATAGAAATTGATATACTTGGAATTTAAAGCATACATACATACAAAACATATATGAGTATACAAGAAGATCAAAATGATACTAATTGAAAGAGTTCAATGATACCAATTGACATAACAATAAGTTCAAGTGTATACATCATATTATCTACCACCCAATCATAATTCAAGTTTTAAAGATTTTCAATTTAGGGCATACATGAACATGATCTCCCATCCTACCGCCCTTTGATGGTAGGGGTTTTCAAAGATAGATTTGAAAATGTAGTTTTGTTTGAAAATTACTACCAAAATGAAGAACACCGCAACTAGTTAAATGGAAAATTTGTTAACTAGCACGAAATCCTTCAAGCAAGGAATAAAACAAAATTGAAATTCACATGATAATCATCACTCTAACCAATAAAGCATAACTCATGAGAAACAAAAACATGAGCAATAGATATGAGTGTATAAATAATGTGTGAAGATCATAATCATGAAAAAATATTTCATTAAGCTCAATTATTCCTTAAAACATAATTCCATCAAAACTATTTAATCTTCAAGGCATATGTATGTCTAATACAAACTATAGTATACATACATATCCAAAACATAACGAGTCCACAAGGCTCAAGAAAAGGATACTCATGTATAGTCAATAGTTTGGATAAGATGTACATATACATGAAGTTAAATATTGACACAATAAACATGACAATCATGAAAACATGAAAAGCATGAAAAGTATGAAAATTTAGCTTTTCATTAAAACAATTTGATACCAATTCTTTTCAAGGTATATGTATGATTTGTCAACACAAGAAGTATACATACATATCCCTTAAACACACTTTGAGTCCATAATAGATATTTGCATGAAAGGCAAATGACTCAAGGGGTATACATGTATATCTTCAAGTTTGGCAATACAAACATATACATGAAGTGAAAAACTCTAAAAAACAAATTCAAAATGGGAATACAAGTTTAAAATGTATGAATCATCAAAACTAGACTATACTAGCACATCTAATAGGTTCAAATAAGCATTCAATTCAAACATATATAGATTTATTTGTGGCCCACTATATGTACAAGTATATAACTAGTCTTAATGAAAACTAACACTTAAACATATATTCAAAACATGAAGCATCAAAACAAACATAAAAGTCATCATGATAAAAATAAAACATGATTATTATGTAAATTCACATGTATTAGATTCATGATGTACATTATAGCTAAACAAAAGGTGAGAACACTAAATGTGAATCAAATAAGCATGTGTGTCTCAAATACTATACATGTATGTCAAGGATCTAATAAACATGGAATGAACATACTAATCCATAGACATCAAAAATATGTTATAAACATTAAAACATGGAAAGCATGTAAACAATAAATGGGAGTAAAGAATTGTTACCAAAACCGAAGAAGCAACTCTTCTTGTCTCCAAAACATGGTGGTCATCTCCACCAAATCTTCCTTGAAAGTGATGCATCCAATTTGATTTCCATGAAGTCCGGAACGCATCCACTCCAAGGTGTCATCACTCTCACGTCATGTGAGAGCCCACACCTACATCAAAAACTTTAGGGGTGGTGGTCTTTGGTACCCATCTCTTATTGGGTCCATGGGGGTTAGTCTCATTTCTAACCCAAACAAATTTCTTGGCTAAATTTTAACATGTAGACGATCATAGCAAAATTTAGCAAGATGGCCTTTTCGGCCACAATGTGTACATGAGTACACATGAGCATACATGTGTTGATGGTGTCCGTGAGGAGCATGTGTATGCCGTGGAGGGTGTGCATGCATAGAAGTTGGAACTTGTTTCTTTCGAACCAAGGTTTCCAATCGTGAGTGGTTCATGGCACATTGGCTCATAGTGGAGCCCAAACAATCCATTTTCTTCTTTAACAAATTTATATCATTTTCGAGCATAGAAGAAGTGGAACATGCAATGGGTGATTTAGGTGAAACTACCCTAGCATGGCAAACATGAGAATCAATCTTATTTTATAAAAATTCATTTTTCTTTAAACATGCATCCAAATCTTTAGAAATTGAAGCAATCTTAATTTTCAAAGAATCATTTTCTTTTAAAACAAAATCAACTTTTGAAGACAAGTTTTCATTTTTCTTCAAAAGAACATGGCAATCATTTTTATTTTTCAAAAAGTTATTTTCTTTAAGTGCAAGATCAAGTTGAGATTTTAATGAATCCCTCTCATTATAGACCTCAACCTTTCTTGCAAAATACAATCAAGTCTAGAATGCAAACACTTATTTTCTTTTTCAATTTCTAGACTTTTCTTTTTCAAAATCTTATATTTTTCAATTAGTTTTTCACAAACAATAGATAGTTCTTCATTCAAAGCATGGGGATCAATAATATCATCACATGAAGAACTAGCATCATAATCACTATCTAGGTGGGATTCTGAATGTACCTCAAGGGAGTCATTCCCTTGGACCATGTAGCATTGTTGTGGTTCGGATTCTCCACTAGATTCCTCTTCTTGTTGGATTTGGACTTGAAGCTCCGAGGTGGTGGTGGTTGTCAATTTGTTCCACACTGCAAAGGCGGAATCAAAGTTAGAAACACATAAGAGATAATCTTTAGGAAGATTGCTTCTAATGGCCTCTAGGGCTTGTGCATTGGCCCCTATATGATTACCATCACCAAGATAACATCTCTTGGTGGCGGCAAGGAAGACATGCAAACCTAGGGTCTTTAGGTACATGGACATCCTATACTTCCAAACATCAATGTTGGAAGGGTCAAAGCTAGGAGGGGTCATGAAGTCCATGATAAACTATGAATGTGCAAACAAACAAATGCAAATGAGATTAGCAAGCAAATGAATCACTCCTAGGATGTTAAGCCTAAGTATCAGGAGCACTAGCTCTGATACCAATTGAAAAAACAACTAGAGGGGGGGGGTGAATAGGTGTAAGTGCTAATCTAGAATACAAATGCAAACTATGTGCGCTAAATGCGGAAGCTAATGCAAATCTTGCAACACACTTAATACAATCCACCAAGTGTAGCCGAATTCCCCTTGCGAGGCTCTGGACTAACTCCTCTTGATTCCCCTAGATATGGGTTGAGGCGCTATGTGAAAGCTCTTGTTGGATGAGTATAAGTGATGCACACACACAAGCAAGCCAAGCATATAATAGATATGACAATAAGAGATGCAAGGCACAACACAAGCAATATATGATATGGCAATATGAATATGCACAACACAAGCAAATATGGTATGATATGAAGTATGATGCTTTGCACAAAGTAAATGAGAGAGAGTTAGAGAGACAATGGGAGCAATTGCAAACAACGAGATTTGTTTCGAGGTTCGAGCACCTTGCTCTACATCCCCGCCTACACCACCGTGTAGGATTTCACTATCTCAACTCCCACCGAGGGAACCTCTACCGATGAGGATTTCTTACAACTCTAGGAGTACCTAACTCCTCTCTCAATACAACCTCCACCGAGGCCAACAACAACCAACAACAACACCTCTACCGAAGAGGCTCACAACCAATCTCAATCACCTCACACTTGAGGGATACAAAACAATCACCCGATCACCTCTACCTAAGAGGGATACAACAAGAATAAGGGTGTACAACTTAGAGGTTACAAACAACAACCTCAAAACTCTCTCTTTCTTTCTTTTTCCACAAAACAAAGATCCTAATAGTTTAGTATAGAAGATATAGCTCAAGTGTGGAAACAAGGTGTTTTTGGAAACCAGCAACAAAGAAAAACTATTTAGGAAATCACTTGTAAATGTTAGAAAATGAAAAACAAAACAATCTCCCAAAAACCCTAGCTTTCTTTGATTTTCCAAAACCCAAAAACAAATAAGATGAAATCTTTTTGACTTAAAAACTTTTTAAAAACTCTTTTAAACTCTTCAGAAAACTGAAAATTTTTAGCTCAAAAATTCTTATCTAAAACAATGGAGAAATTGGGTATATATAGCCCCTAGGAAAAACTAGCCGTTAGGCTGATGTGGCAGTCTGACCAACTGCCGGTCGACCGGCCCGGTCGACCGCCAACGGTCAAAAATGTGACCGTTGGGCAACATCGGTCGACCGGTCCGGTCGACCGAAATAACCGAGAGCAGAGCTCTCAGGCCCGGTCGACCGTTCACTGTGCCTAACAGACGTGCACGTCTGTGCACGTCGGTCGACCGGATCGGTCGACCGGCCCTTGGTACGTGCACGTCGGTCGACCGGATCGGTCGACCGGCCCTTGGTGCGGTCGACCGTCCGGTCGGCCGACCAGCCTGTCAGCACAAAAACCAGGTCAGAAAAATTTGGAAAAATATTTTCTAAAAAATCTTTTATCTCTTTAAAAATACCATAAAAATTGTTTTATCATTTTATGTTGAAACATAAACATGTGATAAAAATTTCAAGACATATATCAATCATATCAATTCATTTTTGTGTCTTGCCAATTTTATCAAAAACAAAACTTGTATTTTTATCAAACTTGATTTTTCCAAAGCATGAATAGGATAGTCAAAATAAGTTTGTTTACCAAGTTAAAGCATGTATGTATAAATAGAGAACATCTACTTATACATATAACATATGTAAACTTGTTTGATCTATTATTCATGAAAACCAAAATCAAATCATGAAACGTGTGTGTTTTGTGCACTTGAGCATACCAACTAAACTAAGATTTACAAATGGATCTAAACACATAAACTAAACTAACTACACTAGGATACCTAAGTCTTCCTTGAGGAACTCCATCTTCAAGTAGACTTGCTCCCAAACGCGATCACCGAGTGCAAAGGGTATGATCTTTAAGCTTTGGCACCGGAATCACCATGATAAGCTTCCAAAACACTTTGTTGAAGCTAATCACCAAAACTAATATCCTGCTAATGATCTGAAACTTAGAAAACACAAGAATATTAGTAAACATAACTACATGAGTGTTGATCATCATCAAAACTAGAGTGGAAGGCCATTGGGCCAACAAAGAACACTTTCTTGGGCACATTGGTCTTTCTCTTCTTAGTACACATATCCTTTAGAAATTTGGCATAAGCCGGGACTTGTTGGATAGCGTCTAGAAGTGGCACATTTAACTTGACCTGGTTGAACATCTCTAGCATTTTCTCCATGTGCATATTTTATTGTTTTCCTAAGCCTATTGGGAAAGGGTGCTACAGGCTTGTGAACTTGTTTAACAGCTTTGTCCTCGTCAAATGTCTGTGGAGCGGATTGGGAGGAACTAGCAGAGGTGGAGGCTTGAGTGGGATCAGGATGGACTGGACTCTTCTTTTGGTAGACCTGGTTGTCTACCTTCTTTCCAGATCTCAGTGTGTGAACAGCATTACATTGGTTAATTGATGGATCCTGAACTTCATATACTTGGTTGGAGGTTTTTGGGTTAACTAGTGGCTGATTAGGCAAAGTACCCTTAGGTCTCTCACTTAGGGAGCTAGCTAACTGGCTCATCTGCAATTCCAACCTTGATATGGCCTGTGAATGACTGTTCAGAGTTTGTCCCTGATTCTGCATAAAAGCGGCTTGGGACTTAATGAAAGCCTCTATGCTTTCCTCCAATTTACTGATTTTCTTTTCCATTGGAGAGCCTTGAGGAGGAAGATGGGGCTTGACTGGGAAAAGGTGGTGGAGGAGCAGGATGGTGAAAGTTGTTGGAAAAATTAGGTCTGGGAGGATTGTTTGGGGCCCAGGAGAAATTTGGGTGATTCCTCCAGCCGGGATTGTAGGTCTGCGAGTAGGGGTTGTGAAGCGGCCGTGAGTAAGCGCGTTCATGTGTTCCGGTGGCACTTGTTGGGCATGAAAAACAGGGCACTCTTCAAAGACATGGTTCGGTGCCTGACAAAACGAACACCCGAATTGTGAATTGGTGGTGGGTTGATCTGGTTGACACTAGCAGGCTCTTTTATTTCTAGAGCCTCTATCCTTCTCATCAGGGTAGCAATCTTAGCCTCGGCAGCTATGGATGATTCTAGAGATAGGAGCCCTCCTCTTGAAGCTATAGATTGTGAATTCCTAGGTTTTTCCGAGGCTGGCTCCCATTGTAGGGTTTCTCCGCTAAATCCTCAAACAAATCCCAACCCTGATCTCATCCTTCTGCAAGAACCCTCCCTGACACATCATTTCTAACAGGGTCTTAGTCTGATAATCTAGATCATCGTAGAGAATCTGGCATTGACGCCATTTCTCCACGCCATGATGAGGGCACTGAGCGAGGAGATCTTTGAATCGCTCAAAGTATCTCCAAAATGGTTCGCTCGGGTCTTGCTTAAACTGCATGATGTTCTTCCTAATGAGGGCAGTCTTGTGAATGGGGTAGAATTCTTCAAGAAGGCCTTGATGAAATCATCCAGGTCGTGACTGAATCTGCTGCCAAGCTGTACAACCACTTCTTAGCTTGGTCCTTTAGGGAAAAAGGGATGAAACATAACCTAACGGCATCGTCTCCTAGCTGGGGTATACGCATCATGAGGCATACTTCTTCAAATCCCTAATAAAGAAGTATGCGTCCTCTGATTCTAAAACATAAAATTTGGGAAGAGTGTTAATGAATTGTGGCTTTAACTCAAAATTATTGTCGTTGCTTCAGGAAGTTTTATGCAAGATGGAAGTGAAGTCCTGATCGGGTAAATCTATCCTGAAGTGACGCCATCTCCGGTTCTGAATGCAAGGGTAGAGAAGTGTTCTTGTTAATCTGGAAGTTGACGGATCTCTCACCCACTCTTGCATGCAGCACACCACAACCAACGTGAAGACAACAAACAATCGAAAAAGAACTAAAAACAAACAAAAGAAAGAAAAACAAGCACAAGTCTTAGTCTAAGGTACCTGGACCTAGACGACTCCTAACTGGTCGATTCTCCGGGGAAGGTTGTTGCAGGAACTCGACTACAAGCTAATCGGCCAGGAAAGGGCAAAGCTCGGGGGGAGATATTCGGGCAGAGCCACGGGCCTAATTATGCCAAACCACGGAGCTTTCGAGGCTTTACCTCTCAATCCACTTTCCTTAGACACCGATTTTGCAGGAGATAGTTCTTACAATTTTCAACCTCGGTTAATCTCTTAGTGAGTCCGAGATGTCCCTAGGGCCAACGTCTATGATTTTTAGTTAAGGCATAGGAAAATGTGAGTGCACTTGGAGATGATTTTTGGGCTAAGGAAGAGTGATGAAATCCCCACCTTATCTAAATTATTTGGGTTTTGCCCTTAAAGTCAATTGTGCAAGTGTACAGTTTATTCACAACAAGGTAACACTCAAAGCGGTAAATCACTTCAAAAATTAGTCCTATTCTATATGAATGCACACGTACCTTATCTCTAGCACTCTTCAACAGAAATTGAAATGAATTGAAATAGACACGTGCCCTATATGCAAAGGTCTAATTCAAATTTCAATTAAGCAACAAGTGAATTTCTGTTGAATTTATTACACATGCATATAGGTGAAGCATCCAAGGAAACTAAAAAAATTAGAAAGCAAAATTTTTTTTTTTAAGCGGCGCTCGGCAACCCTGCAAACGAGTTTGTTAGTACTTCAATCGGAAAAACTCGCTTTTACACGAATTTTTTCGAGGGCAAATGAATCCTCGCGCAATGTCCTTGGCCTCCTCTTTTTGCTTCCTGTGATAGTAAGCTCCTTGGTTCTTCTCCTACACACAAAAACAAAGAACAATCTTTAGTAGTGAACAATAAAGCCGTTCCCTCCCCGACAACGGCGCCAAAATTTGATCGGCAAAAAGCAAGTATTAAAATAAGAGAAGGAAGTGTGGGTTGATGTTACTGCTTTTGCGATTCTTCCGTAGTAGCGAAGTGGCTATACGGGTCGTATCCACAAGGAGGGAGAGCAATGGAAGCTTGATGCGGCTTTTATGTTCAAGACGGAAAGAAAGTTCTTGTTTCTAAATAAGAATTGAAAAGTGAAAGAAGTTGTTTTTAATAATTGTTGGAAAATGTTTGGGTGGTTGTAAAAGTGATTTTTTTTTTAGTGTAAAAATGCATGGCTAACTTTCTACTAAGTGCTCCCACTAATTTCTAACTTTTTGAAGATAGCCTCACGATGGATCATAGGCAAACACAACCCTTGTGCGTTGGAACTATTCACGTGGAAATCGAGTGAAAGTTCATCCTAAAAATTAGCTTTACATGGCAAAAACTCGGACATTCCCTTATCAAGATCCGATAGAAGGCGAGAATAAGGGAAGACTCGAGTGCACTATCGGTATCGGCAAAGTTAAAAGGAAAAGTCTCTAACTTACAATAACAAGTAAAGTATACAACTCATAAATCATCAAAACTCATTAAGCATGAAGTATAAGAAAGTAGATACTTGTAGGTAAATTAGAGTTAGAACCCTCGTCTTAGATGCCATATCTCTCATTTGCACAAGGCTTGTTTGACACTATTGACTCATGCGGGTTATTAAACAAGTGTTAGAAATTAGTGGGTTAGTAGTTAGTTAGCCATGCTAAATGAAAAAGTTAGTTAGCCATAAAAGTAAAAGAAACAACAAAGTAGAGAAGTGAAAGAGGAGTTACACTACAAGAAACAAAAGAAAAAAAAGTTAAAGAGAGGAAGTTACACTACACAAAGTAAAAGAGAAGAAGTGGAGAGAAAGAAATTACACTACAACAAGTAAAAGTAAATGCAAGACAAGTAAATGAAAGAAGGAAGAGAAGTAGTACTTGTATTATCTTGTCACCCTTCAAATACAACACTTTACACACTCTCTCTCTCTTTCACTTTAATGGCTAAAACCTAAAATAGAAGAAGAACAACAACAACAACTACAAACTAAAAACAAGATTACAAAATTTGCTTAAACTCTGATCTGCTCAAACTGAAGACCCCAGGGGGGTATTTATAGGCACCAGGGAAAGAGGGCCACGTGAACAGCACGTGGCCCAAAACGTGAGCACGCGCGCGCCCAAAGTGTCGCGGAAACGCGGCAAGGGCCGCGTTTCCGCGGCCCAGACTGGGCAGCGCGCGCCCAGTTTTGGGCAGCGCGCTGCCCAGTCTGTCTTCTGTCCACCTGACTTCGGATTTGTGATTGGACGCCCTGGCCTGACAAATCTTCACCCTAAAGTCAATGGCTACTTGGTAGGTTTTAATCACTAATTAAATGGTGATTTAGGTCTTCTTCTTCATTTGCACACCATGGACCTAGAATCAAGCAAGTAAGGTATTATTAACAGAATTTATTATCAAGTAAATGTGAGAATGTGATGAAAATTATGCAAAATTAGAGACTAATCACACCCCACACTTATCTTTTGCTCGTCCCGAGTAAAACAAAATAAGAAAATTATTATGCCACTTTCGCAGGTAACGCGATTACACTGAGCATGTGCAACAAGCCTTTAAACCTCTAAGTTTCCCCTAGAGGAGGAGTGTTATCTCCTGAGGGTTTTCAGCGGATTGCACCCACAAAATCCAATAAGTAAAGAAAAGAAATAGTTGTAAGAAATTTTTTTTATAAATATATATAAATACATGAAAAAGAACTTTCATCATCTAAGTAAAAACGACCGAATGATGTAAGAATTAGGTTTAACCTCATAAGTCCTCTTATATTTTAGCCTTCATAAAAGAAGAAACTATGGTTTTTCTTTAAATTTAAAAAGGATCTTGTACTTCTAACTCATTCTTTTATTTTGCTTTAGATAGATATGCATACTGTGTAAGTGTGATGTGCTTGGGATTTTTCAACTCAACTTTGAATACTATTTTATTAATGTTTACTTATTATTCCTGGTTCCATTAGGTTCTACTTCACTTATGTAGCACATATCAAAACCGATGACTCCCAAACCAGATGGTTTAGGGCACCAGGTGGAAAAACACCCTTCAGGTCAAATATGCAAGTGGAATAAGTCACGAAATCAAGATTTATTTATATAAATTTTTTGGCGTGAATAATCATGCTTCTTGAGGCACAATTATCCAGCTTTGTGTTTTTTTTTGGCGTGAGTAATCATGCTTCTTGAGCACAATTATCCAGCTTTTTTTTTTTTCAGAGTTGTGTCTCTAAATCCCAAGCATGTGTGTGTGAATTATGCATATTCTACTAAGGCAAAAAAAAAGGTATGAGTTATTTTCCTTATCCTTCCTATCTTTTTAGTCAAACTTTTCTTCTGTTTATTAGGCAAAAATAAAGATTTATTACTAAGGTTCCCGTAATTCCTACAGTCTTTTGGTATTTTATAAAGAGTATGAATTTTTTTTTCAATCTGAGATTTTTTTTTGAAAAAAGAAGAAAAAGAAAAAGAAAAAGAAAAAGTGTTAGCACCCCCCCCCCCACACCTATCTAATGCATTGTCCTCAATGAATGCATATGAAAATGCAAATGCAATAAATACGGGGAAGGAATGATGTCACCGTCACTGTGGACTTGGGCCAGCCCAAGTGCGAATAGGCGAAGAAATGTCAAAAAGAATGTACACGGGGTAAGCATATAAACAGTTTTTTTTTTTTGGTTAGGAGTATGACGGGACAAAAAGAGTCAGCACA